>PITA01028987.1:0-18525 GCA_004023965.1 Spilogale gracilis | reverse complement strand
GGTTTTGCATTGGAATGTTGTCCTCCTGAGCTTCTGGCGTGCTTTCTGGGGGCGGGGCGTGTCGTTCCCCTTCAGTCCTTCTACCTAGGCTGAGTCTCTCGGCCCCCCTGCTAGAGGCCTGTCTCAATGGCAACCAGACTATCAGGCTGCAATTCTCTGGTAGCGGAGCGTTGTTCTTTTGCGTCTTTTTTCAGCAGTTTAGGAAGTCAAGTCGGAGCAGGATGTCTGTGCCCAGACCTCCCTCCCAGAGGGAGCCTCTACACAGGGAGGGGCTCTTTCCAGCCTCCTGGTTGGCAGTCTGTCACAGCCAGGCTAGTGCAGATGTTGTATTGATTTCTGCCCCCGTCCCTGCTGGTCGTTTCACTCCCACACCTCTAAGCCACAACTCCTTTTGGATCGCGCGACTTTGTCTGCCCCCAGGGACCTGGGGCCTCTCCGGTCCCACGAAAGTCTGTAAAAAACGTCTTCCCCTGGGGGGGTCTACACGCGGCCCACGGTGTGGAGAGAAACGGGAGAGAAGGGCAGGATAGAATCCACTCCCGCTGCTTTCCCGGCAGCTGTGGCGGCTCAGGCGGAGGCAGGCCTGGGCGGCTGCGCGCGCGCCAGGCCGGCGCCGGCGGGGGGGAGGGAGTCCGGGCAGCGGGAAAAGAAAGAAAATAAAAGATTTTAAAAAGTCTCCTTGCCTTGCCCTGGGCTTAGCTGTGTTTAGCTTCTTTCTAGCCCCGATTCAGGCCGTAATCTGCTGTTATTCCTCACTCACAGAGCATTTCGTTTGGGGGTATTTGTTTTCAATGGTTCAGCTCTGCGGGCTTCCTCCCCCACTCCCCTGTCTCTGGGGGCAAGCCTCCAGACCCTCCAATTTGTTTCTACCTTTTTGCCGATGTTCGTTGTCTCTCGTGGCGGTCCAGAAGTGGGAAATATCACATTTCAGGCTGGTTTCATGGGTGTTCACGGTGGTCTTGTAGTGGTTTTTTTGCTGGAATTCAGCTCTCTTCACGGAACTCCCCGAAATGCGGTTACCTGGCCTTCCACCATCTTGACCCCCCCGCAATTCCACTTTTTAATATTTATCCAAAGGAAATGAAAACACTAACTTGAAAAGATATATGTACCTCCATGTTCACTGTAGCATTATTTACAGTAGTCAAGATATGGAAACAACCTAAATGTCCATCAGTGGATGAATGATGAAATGAAATGGATGAATAATGAAAATATGATCTATATTGATATAGAGACCTATAACTATATAAATCTATACAATGGAATATTATTTAGTCAAAAAAGAAGGAAATCTTACATTTGTGACATGGATGGAACTTGAGGACATTATGATACATGAAATAAGTCAGTAAAAGACAGACACCAACTAATGAATCATTGAACAGTGCACCAAAAACTAATGATGTACTATATGTTGCCTAATTGAACTTAATTAAAAAAAATATATCATAGTATGATCTCACTTCTCTGTGGAATCTCTCCCACCCACAAAAACAACCCCAAAACTGAATTCATAGATAGAGAACAGATTGGTGATTACCAGAGTAGAGGAAGATGGTGGGTAAAATGGGTTAAGGGGCCAAAAGCTACAAAGTTCCAGTTATAAGTTGTGGGAATATAATGTACAGCATAGTGACTATAATTAATAATACTGTATTGCAGATTTGAAAGTTACTGAGAGAGTAGATCTTAAAAGTTCTCATCATGAGGACAAACATTTTGTAAATATGTATGGTGACATGTTAATTAAACATATTCTGGCAAATTGTTTCACGGTATATAAAATATCAAATCACTTTGTTGTATACCTAAAACCAATATAATTTTATGTTGATTATACCTCAATTTTGAAAATTATACCAGGTGTTGGTAAAGTTGTAGACAAAGGGGAACCTTTTGGTGGGAATGTAATTTGGTACAGACATGGTTAACAGTAGTAGAAAATTTTAAATGGAATTTCCATGTGAGCCAGCAATTCCAGTATTGGGTATATATATATACATGGGAACTGAAATTACGGTTCTTTAATGGATACCTACATTCCTATGTTCATTGCAGCATTATTTATAATAGCTAAATATGAAAACAACCTATTGTCTATGATGGATGAGTGATTAAAAATGTGGCATATGTGTACAATCAAATATTAGTTAGCTTTGAAAAATGAGGAAATTCTGGAATTTATGACAACATAGATGGACCTGGAGGACATTATGTTAAGTGAAATAGGCCAGACAGAAAGGCAAGTATTATGTAATCTATGTTATACATGAAATCTAAAATTGTCAAATTCATAGAAGCAGAGGGCAGGTGGTTGTTATCTGAGGCTTGGTGGAGAGGGAAATGAAGAGATGTTGGTTTTGGAGTACAAAGTTTCAGTAATGCAAGATGAATTAATTCTAGAGATCTAATGTACAGCATATTTCCTACAGATAACAATACTGTACTGTATAATTGAGGGTAGTTTGGCTTGGATTATATGAAAGCCTTTGTAACTGTAAAGTTCATTTTAAATATTACTTATTTAATTATTATCATTAATCACTACTATATTATATATTATAAGATTACTAATAATATATTAATATATTAATATTGTAATTATATAACTATAATATATTATATAATAGTTATTAGTTTTCAGTGTCTTGCTCACCCCCACTGACAAACATCTATTTGTCAGCAGAGAAATTGGGTCTCTGGTATGGTTTATGTGCTTTCTCATATATTCATGTATTTCTCAGAGACTCTAATATCTACTCATTATTTTCTCCTTGTAGTCCTGTAGCTGCCTGCAAGAGACTTAATACTCTGAGAAGAGGTTTCCAATTTCCTATAAGTTTCAGGCTTCTTAATTTCACACTGGTTCTCAGACTTGAGGTCTAGTTAACTATTCTGAGCACTTTAATCAAAGATAGGCAGCTTAGAAACCTTGAAGACACTTTGACTCTTCCTGAATTCCTACAAACATCTGCATACTTCAAAAGCTCAAGCGAAGTTCTAATTCCTTTCTGAAGCTTTCTTGACCCATAAGCTCACTATAAGACTCCTTCCTTACAACTTTATGAATAACATTTCCTGGCTCTCATACTCAGTTTCATGGGGGTAGATTCTGGCCCTCCTCTCTACTCTGGTCCAAGGGAAGCATGGTTTTGGATGGCTGACCTTGATTTACACTATAGATGACAGAAGGACTTCTAGCAAAAGTTTATCTGGGGATAAATAAATATCTGTAGGTTGTATACCCAACTAACTCCTAGAGGCATTTCAGATTGATGCCCACCCTCTAAATTGAAATAACAAAGGTCTAACATTCCTTCCATTGAGGAGGTGGAGAAGAGAGAACACACGGGAGCCCCCACCTTCCTCTATCGGGAAATAGGTGCGACCAAAAGGGGGATGGGAGACAAGTGACCCTAGTTTGTGTCCCATACAGCATATATAAAGACTTTTGAAGATCATCATGAGCTCCATTTACCTATTCTGCTTCCTAGAGGTCCTTTGTTCTTGATCTTGGAAGATATGCTGTGCCATTTGTCCTTGAACAGAAACCAGAAACTCTGGAGCTGAAGATGGAGATAGCTCTAGGCCCTGGGAAGGCACAAATGGTAGGGAGAGAGGGCAGGTGCATAGTGAGAAGAGAAGCATTTACTTACTAGAGAACTATCAGGACAGAGGTCTCCGAAATTCCTGAAGCATCTGTGTTTTTAATGTGTGTGTGTACATATATGTAAAGAAAGATACGGGTGAGAGTAAGGAAGTATAGAAGTGTAATCCCAGGTAAGTCTGTCATTTTTTCAGTAAGAACAAAAATCCCAGTGAGAAAGTAGGTGAAGAAAGAGAAACAACCTGAGTAAAAAAAATAATAGCTGGCTGAGACGGGCTAAGGAGCTGGCTGGAGGCTCTTTCAGGTGAAGGTGGGCTCTAAGGCAAGCACAGGAAGTAGCATACAATGAATTCAAGATAGGAAAATTCCCTAACCCACTACTCCACAGTCAGAATCTTCATGGTCAACTAAGGGTAGCACTACAGGCTAGAGGTCTATCATAGCTCCAATCTTCAAGTGCTTTGTAGGGAGGAGGGAAACCTCATAGTTGATAGTGTCTAAAAGACATGGGACTGAGAGGCTAAAGCAGTGACATAGACAAGAGTTAAACTCTCTGAAAAGTTGCCTCCCAGTTTTGCCCTCCCATCCTTCCCCACTTCCAAACTCAAGTCAGAACTAGGCCAGTTATGGTCAGAAAATTACCCAGCTGGGCTTCCCAAGTTGTACTTCACCCCACCCCTTTCCCCCTAGAAGTTCTTCTCTTTGAGCCCCATCTCACAACAACCCCATACCTTGCCCTTTTCAACTCTCTGTGACTTCAGCCGTGACATCATAGATCTGAGACAATTGGCTTTCTCCTCCCACCTTCAGCCTATGCTCCATTCAATCCAAATGATGATAAAATAATGATATAATATTATGAAATTTGAGTTTTAATTTGTAAGATTTTTTGCTGCTTTTGCCTTCCGCTTCTAAGAGAGAGTATGAGCTTAGAGGAATCCACTTTTAACTTTGAATTTCAAAACAAGGTCTGAAAAATTTGGCTTTCAGTTTTTTTAAAAAAATTTTTAGATTTTTAAAAATTTATTTTACTTTTTCAGTGTTCCAAGATTCATTGTTTATACCCCATACCCAGTGCTCTATGCAATATGTGCCCTCAGTACCCACCACCAACTGAGAGTCTTGGAGGGAAGGGGGTGGGGGGATGGGAGAGCCTGGTGCTGGCTTTCAGTTTCTTAAAAAACTTTTTAGGATTCCAGTATACTTAACATACAGTGTTATATTAGTTTCAGGTGTATAATATAGTGATTAAACAATTCTGTACATTATTCAGTGCTCATCAAGATAAGTGTACTCTTAAACTTCACCTATTTCACCCTTTCCCCTGCTACTTACTCAGGCAACCACCAGTTTGTTCTTATATTCAAGAGGTTTTTTTTCTCTTTTTTCTTTTGTTCATCAGTTTTATTTCTTAAATTTCACATATGAGTGAAATCATATGGTATTTGTCTTTGACTTATTTCACTTAGCATAATACCCTCTAGATCCATCCATGTTGTTACTAATGGCAAGATTTCATTCTTTTTATGGCTGAGTAATATTCCATCGTTTATATATATATATATATGCCACCTCTTCTTTATCTATTCATCGGTCGATGGACACTTAGGTTTCTTTCATATCGTGGATATTATAAATAATGCTACAGTAAACATATGGATGCATGTATCACTAAATTAGTGTTTTCATTTTGGAATCCTTGTGTACCTTTTACCCTCAGGCAACTCCACTGGGTGGCAACAGCTGGAAGCTTGTGCTTGGTTTCTCCAGGATTTTGCCACATGCGCTTTTACCGTTTGCTGATTTTGATTTTTATCTTAACCTCGTAATAAACTGTAGCCATAATTAGGACAGCTTCCATGTCCTGTGAGTCTTTCTGGTGAGTCATCAAGCCTGAGGGTACTCTTGGGACTCCCAGCATAATGTCCCAAATCTCAGCAGCTTAAAACTGGAAAGATTTGTTTTTTGTTCACGTTATATGACCTTTCTTGGGGGGGGTGGTGACTGATGGGAAGGGCTATGCTCTCTATCATCCTCGCTCAGGTAATCAGGCTGAGGGAGTTTCTTCTTCATGCTTCCGCAATTTCTAACATAGGAATACAAAAACACGCTGAATCATACCTGTTTTAAAAAACACTTTCCTTAAACTGACACATAACTTCTACTCCTATTTCATTGGCCCAAATAAGACATACAGGCACTTGCTAATTACCTCAGCATCTACAAGTTCTGAAAGTCCTGGCTTGAGACATCTACCATTTAGAACAGAATCTATTAGGCAGAGAAAAAAAATTACAGGAAGTATAAGGAAACTGGAAAAGTATAGTTTCATAACAAGGGACTATAGAAATCAAAGAAGAATGAAGCAGTTCAGATTTGTCAAGAATAAGATTTTGGTGCACAAACGATGTGCAGTTCCGGAAGAAGACAGATGGAAGCCAGCTTACGGGAATGTGGGGTTTAAGAAAAGAATTGATGGATAGGAAATAATGTCAGTATACCTGGACATGCTGTTGAAAAGCACAGCAGCAGAAATAAGAGAAAAGATTTGATAAGTTCTACTAAACTGCTTAATATCTGTGTTTGAAAACCCAAGTAAAAGATTTACGTGTTTTGGTGAAGAAATAAGTATATGAGTCTGTTCATCCATGCTGAAACATTTCAGTCTTCTTTCTAAAAGAGAAGAAAGATATCACCAGGATAGGGATTTTCTAAAAAACGAAACAAAAAAACAAAACAAAACAAAAAATAATGAGGTATCCTTATGAAAAGGGAATATCAGGGATGAAAAAATAATGAAGAGAGATAAAAAAGTTGATGTAAACATTATTTAGTTGATTTTGTGAATGTTTATTAAGCCCCTGCTGTGTCTTGAGAACTAAGATGGAAACAATGAAATAGATGGAGGAGATGGTCCCAGTCCTTGAGGGGCCCTTTTGTAATTAAGCATTAATGCTTTGGTGAGCTACGTGATAACTGACAATGTTAATCAGGGAGGAGGTCAACAGCGTGGTCACTGTCACAGTAACAAAACAATAGAAAGGATTTGTGAACAATTATGGAAAGGAAGAATCTATTATGTCCAAACATCCCAGTAATAAAATGCCATGGATGTTTAATTATTTGAATTACGTGTTTTAAATGTTTATAGTTCAGGATTTTAACTGGTGTAATCCCTCTCCTGTAGCAGTCAACTAATATTTTTTAAACCCATCTAGCTTCTGAACAATTCCAGTGAGTGAGGCTGAAGACAATTTTTGCTTGCAGTTGGCTATAGTAGATCAGGCTGGAGCTCACTAGGAAAGCTTCAAGGGTATCCCCTCTCCTTTTTGCATTTCTGATACTTTTGTTAAGAAGCTGAAGACATAGTGGGCATCTGGCCAATTTCTTCAGAAGTGTTTAAATGAGGGAGGCTAAAGTTGTTACCCAAGCAGTTTTGCTTGAGTTGGACAATGGGGACCTCCTTCCACAAATTGTCTTCAGCTAAGCTTCCTATGATCTGTCAGAGGAGGCAGAAGCTGCTGGAGCCTGAAGAGACCAGTGTAGTTTGCAGTAACAAGACCCTGAGACACCTGGCAGAATCTTACTTCCCATTCTTCTTGCCCTATGGCTAATAATGCTCAGTGGGATCACAGTTGCTGCTCCCCAGGATAATATTTTAATGTCACTGTGGATATACAGAAAGCCAAACAAAAAGAAGAGCGAAAGCCAGAGAAGGCAGCTGACTGGAGAGACTCACAGGCTTCTTGGGATTGAGGCCGATTTACCAACCCACGAGAGAGAAAGTCAGATGAGAGAAAGTCAGATGAGCCAAGGGCCTTTCAGAATAATTGTCCCTGCCTGAGGCTCTGGAGGCTCATTTTTATCTAGTCGTTTTCAAAGTGTTGTCCACAGACCAGATGTACCAGTACTGGCCTGCAAAGCTTAACAAGTCAAATTCTTGGGCTCCACCCTTGGACCCACTGAATCAGAAGCTCTTGTGGGCAGGACAGCAATCTGTTTTAACATGATTCAGATGCACTCCAAAGTTTGGTAACCACTGATGTACCTGTATTTTTTTTGTTTATTTGTTTTGATTTTTTTTTTTTGGTTGGGTTACCAAGCACACAGGGAGGAAGTGAGCTATCTATCCACTATTAGGTTGAGGCAAAAATTGCATTTGTTTGGTATTTCTTTTGTACTGATCTTATGACTTATTTATCTTTGAGTTCTAGAATGAGACCCTGATGATCACCTCTCACAGGGTGGTCAGATTCCATTTAATTCCACATGCTTTGGAGTGTCCACTATTTGCTGAGGACATGTTAGAGACCACATGAGACTGAAAGTTAACATTAACTTGAATGTGTGATTTAAGAGCTACAAACAAAATACCTAGAAATCACCAAGAAGGGAAGGATTTTAATAGTAGGCTCAAATATGAATATTCAGGATGGCATTAAAGATTCTTTGCAGACTGGTTGTCATAATTATGATAATGTATATTCCTTGATTCAAAGACGCACATTTTTTATATTTTAGTGTTTCTGAAATTCAAATGCATCTTACAATTGATCTGTATATTTAACATGGTTTATTCTGCTTGACAAAAATATTATTAATAGGTGATTTAAACTTTTTCTGCAAATGACAACTTAGAGGCAAATATATTAATAACACCATACTAATGGGCTAGATAATGGGCTACATGTTATGTGCACATCTCATTTAATTATCACAGCCAAGCTCTGATAGCGCACAATTGTTGAATCCATTTTCTGGTCAAAGAAACAGGTAAAAGAGAAGTAGACTGCCTGGAGTCACAAGGCAGGTGAAGAGCAGACCTGGGATTTGAGTTCAGCTGTGTTTTAATTCCAGATTCCACCTTTTTAATCTCAAATATTACATGTTCACATCTCTCACCCTTTACTAAATTGTTTTTTCTGCTTGGAAGATTTTTTTCTCTTCTGTTCCTAAAACGTGGTAATCTAGACAAGGCAAAGTCAATAGTGTCTTTCCTGTGAAGATTTCCCTGACCATTTGATAAAGAATGTTTTCCTCCTCAGAACTCCCATAGCAGTCTTGTCACACTGTTTTAATATTACTATGTTGCATTATAGCTGTTAATACAACTTTCTTCCACACAGTGTAAATGTCTTAAAGGAAGGGACTCTATCTTACTCATCTTTATAATCCCAGAGCCCAGTACAGTGCCTGGACAACAAGCCTTATTGGCTAAAGTGATTAAACAAGTATCTTCCTCTTACTAGACTGAGATATAAAGCTTTAGAGGCTTAGAATATCATTTATTGAGTACAAATTGCAGACATAGTATGAGCTAAGAGCTTTACATGCTTTATAAATATCTTGAGAAGAGAAGATGAAGTAAAATATTTAAAGTAGCCTGTGGCACATGGTAGACTCAATCATATTATTTTTATTATTACCAATGTTAACTGCAAAACTCACTAAACTGAGTAGCAAAAACTCACCTAAATAGTTACTATGCCTGTCACTATAGATAAATAAACAAAATAATAGAGGTTTAAGTAACTTATTCACAGACAATATACAATAAATGACATATTTTGAACCTGGATCTTTATATATTTAAAAGAAAGACCCAGGTTTTATATAGCTGTTAATATATTATTTATATATAAATTTGTATTTATATAATATAAAATACAAATAGAATATATTTCTATGTAAATTAAATATATTGTATGTATAAACATTATAAATGATATATAAATGATATATAAATATATATTTCATAACTTTACAAAATACATAAAAGAGAAATGCCTGTAATGTGGAACTGATTTCGGTGTCCATTAGTTTTTCTATACAGTCATGTTCTGGTGCATACTATTCTGGAACTGCTCAACTCCAGGTTTTCTTACTACTCAAGTCTTTTCAACTTCTCTGCCCCCATTCCTGGGAGACCTGAAAGAAAAACCTGGATAACTTTCTCTGGTTATATCTGTTCAGAATTGCTGTTCTTCTCATGTCTCTCTGGGATCTTCAAAACTCTTTCTCTACTCCAAGCCATGGCTTCTGTGACATTGGCTATGAAAACTCTGATTTTAAAACAAGCAAAAACTTGCAATAATCATAACTTGTCATTCTGAAATTGTGCCAGAAGGAGGCAGTGGTGTCTTAATCATTAGGTCTGAAGCAGCTAGTTTTTGCCTTGAGCTTTGCATAGGTCATTTACCAAAAAAAGTGAATCTGTTGCAGTAGTTACTCCAACACCATTTTAAAAGTATAATATAGGAATAAATGCTGGAAAGGAAAAATTTAGATATTAAAAAGGAAGTCAAGGTGTAATTTTATATTTTTTCGCTCTTAGCTTATCCTAAATAACTTTAATTTTAGATTGTGTTAAAATAAGAATAAGGGGTGGCTAGGTGGCTCAGTTGGTTAAGCAACTGCCTTTGGCTCAGGTCATGATCCTGGAGACCAAGGATCGAGTCCCACATCAGGCTCCCTGCTCAGCGGGAAGCCTGCGTCTCCCTCTCTCATTCCTCCTTCTTGTGTTCCCTCTCTGGCTGTGTTTCTCTGTATCAAATAAATAAATAAAATATTTTAAAAAAAGAAAGAAGAAGAAGAATAAAAGAGTAAAAGGGATAGGAAGAGGAAAAATTTCTCACAGGCTTTATACTTAGCCATCAGACTTGCTCAGCCAAATTTCACATCTCCTACACCTTCTGAATGTGCCTCCAGTTTCTGATCATCTTATCTTATTTCTATCAGGTGAAAATGGCTGTGCCACCTGTAGGATCTGACTTAATTTAAGTAATAATCTTAATTTTGTTTCCTGTAACTTAGAGCTCCTGCTTTATTTCTCAGCAATAACAGGAGTTGTCTGACCTCATAATGCCTCTCATTCTAATTTATCTAAATCAAAATAAGGCATTTCTCTTGTCAGTTCAATGGAGCAATGAAGTATCACCTTCATTTTTTCCCCCAGGGACAGAGCAAATGAGTTACAAGTGTGTGTGTGTGTGTGTGTGTGTGTGTGTGTGTGTGTGTGTGTGTGTGTAGATGCACAGGTAGATGAAGAGAGAGAGAGAGATGGATAAGGAGATACATGATATTTCACTATATATATATATATATATATATATATGTGTGTGTGTGTGTGTGTGTGTGTGTTTGAAAGAGGCAAAATGAAGTTTCCTAGATTTAAATATACTTTAATCCTTGTTCTTCACTACTTTTAAATCTCCAATTGCAAAGTTTGGGCAAATTACTTAATTTATTTGAATGTTGGAATTGAATATATTTAGAAGGAATTATTTCTTCTCCATTCCTCTAGTTTTAAAGTGGATGGATTTATACCATAAATGCAATAATTTTCTGATTCAAGCATTAAAAATATTTTATTTAAAAATCCACTAATTGAACTTTCTGCCCATGGATGCTGCCGAGTAAGCATCATTAAAGTCTCCCCAACCACCTCTGTCATGTCGAAGTCATAGTCTCCCAAAGAGCCTGAACAGTTGTGGAAATTCTTCATCA
Organism: Spilogale gracilis; assembly: GCA_004023965.1. NCBI lineage: Eukaryota > Metazoa > Chordata > Mammalia > Carnivora > Mephitidae > Spilogale > Spilogale gracilis. Next base: position 7,409 of record PITA01028987.1, on the reverse strand, counting down.
GAGGTTTGAGCTTGAAACAACCAATGAGAGTCTGAGGAGCCATTCTGAACAATAGGGAACACTTATGGACTGTGTGGTAATGGAAGATCTAAACACCAAGTGCTCCAGAGGCTTTGGGTTTGTCACATATGCCACTGTGGAGGAAGTGGATGCAACCATGAATGCAAGGCCACATAAGGTGGATGGAAGAGTTGTGGAACCAAAGAGGGCTGTCTCAAGAGAAGATTCTCAAAGACCTGGTGCCCACTTAACTGTAAAAGATTTTTGTTGGTGGCATTAAAGAAGACACAGAAGAACATCATCTAAGAGATTATTTTGAACACTGTGGGAAGATAAAAATGATTACGATCATGACTGACCAAGGCAGTGGCAAAAAAGGAGGAGTTTTGATTTTGTAACATTTGATGACCATGACTCTGTAGACAAGATTGTCATTCAAAAATACTATACTGTGGTGCTTGCTTTGGCAGCACATATACTAAAATTGGAACAATACAGAGTAGATTAGCATGGCCCCTGTGCAAGAATGATACACAAATTTGTGAAGTGTTCCATATTTTTAGTATGGGGCAGAGGGAACATTCCTCAACCTCATAAAATCTATGAAAAACCCACAGTGAATATCATTCTCAGTGGGTAAAAGCTGATAGCCTTCCCATTGAGATAGGAATAAGAGAAGGTGCCCATTCTCGCCACTATTGTTCAGCATAGTGTTAGAAGTCCTAGCAACAGCAATCATACAACAAAAAGAAATAAAAAGTATACAACTTGGCAAAGAATAAGTCAAGTTCTCTCTCTTTGCAGATGACATGATACTTTATATGGAAAACCCAAAAGACTTCATCCCCAAACTACTAGAACTCATATAGCAATTCAGTAATGTGGCGCGATACAAAATCAGTGCACAGAAATCAGTTGTGTTCTTATACACTAACAATGAAAATATAGAAATGGAAATTAGAGAATTGATTCCATTTACTATAACACCCAAAACCATAAGATACTTAGGAATAAATCTAGCCAAAGAAGTAAAGGATCTGTACTTGAGGAGCTATAGAACACTCATGAAAGAAATCAAAGAAAACACAAAAAGATGGAAAAGCATTCCATGCTCATGGATCAGAAGAATAAACATTGTTAAAATGTCTATACTGCCCAGAGAAATCTATACTTTCAATGCGATCCCAATCAAAATTCCACCGGCATTTTTCAAAGTGCTGGAATAAATAATCCTAAAGTTTATATGGAACCAAAAAGACCCAAATTGCTAAAGAAATGTTGAAAAAGAAAACCAAAGCTCAGGGCATCATGTTACCTGACTTCAAGCTTTATTGCAAAGCTGTGATCATCAAGGTAGCATGGTATTGGCACAAAAACAGACACATAGACCAATGGAACAGAGTAGAGAGTCCAGATATGGACCCACAAATCTATGGTCAAGTCATCTTCGACAAATCAGGAAGAAATATCCAGTGGAAAAAGGCAATCTCTTCAATAAATGGTGCTGGGAAAATTGTACAGCTATGTAGAGAAGAATGAAACTCCACCATTCTCTTATACCATATACAAAGCTAAACTCGAAATGGATGAAAGACCTCAACATGAGGCAGGAATCTATCAAAATCCTAGAGAAGAACATAGGCAGTAACCTCTTTGACATCAGCCACAGCAACTTCTTTCAAGACACGTCTCCAAAGGCAAAGGAAACAAAAGTGAAAATGAACTTTTGGGACTTCATCAAAATAAAAAGCTTCTGCACAGCAAAAGAAACAATCAACAAAACAAAGAGGCAACTCACAGAATGAGAGAAGATATTAAGAAATGACACTACAGACAAAGAGCTAATATCCAAGATCTATAAAGAACTCCTCAAACTCAGCACCCCCAATAAAAGATGATCACATCAAAAAATGGGCAGGAGATGTGAACAGACACTTCTCCATAGAAGACATACAAATGACTAACAGACACAAGAAAAAACGGTCATCATTAGCCATCTGGGAAATTCAAATCAAAACCACATTGAGATACCACCTCACACCAGTTTGAATGGCCAAAATTAATAGGACAGGAAACAAGTGTTGGGGAGGCTGTAGAGGAAGGGGAACCCTCTTATACTCTTGGTGGGAATGCAAGTTGGTGCAGCCACTTTGGAAAACAGTGTGGAGATCCCTTAAAAAATTAAAAATAGAGCTGCCCTATGACTCTGCAATTGCACTACTGTGTATTTACCCCAAAGATACAGATGTAGTGAAAAGAAGGGCCATATGTACCCCAATGTTCATTGCAGCAATGGCCACAATCACCAAACTATGGAAAGATCAAAGTTGCCCTTCAACAGACGAATGGATAAAGAAGATATGGTCCATATATACAATGGAATATTATGCCTCCATCAGAAAGAATGAATACCCAGCATTTGTAGCAACATGGATGGGATTGAAGGAGATTATGCTGAGTGAAATGAGCCAAGCAGAGAAAGTCAACTATCATATGTTGTTCACTTACTTGTGGAAAGTAAGTAAGTTCACTTACTTGTGGAACATAAGGATTAACATGGAGGACATTAAGGGAAGGAAAGGAAATGTGAACTGGGGTAAATCAGAGAGGGAGATGATGCATGAGACACTGTGGACTCTGACAAACAAACTGAGGGTTTTGGAAGGGTGGGCAGATGGGGGAGCCTGGTGGTGGTTATTGTGGGCATGAATTGCATGGAGCACTAGTTGTGGGGCTTAAACCATGAATCTTAGAGCACTGAAAAAAGAAATTATTATTTAAAAAATTAAATTAAATTAAAAAATTAAAAAACAAAAAATCCCAAAATACCATACTGTGAATGGCCACAACTATGAAGTAAGGAAAGCTCTATCTAAGCAGGAGATTGCTAGTGCTTCATCCAGCCAAATAGGTCGAAGTGGTTCTGGAAACTTTGCTGGTGGTCATGGAGGTGGTTTTGGGGGGAATGACAACTGGTTGTGGAGGGAACTTCAGTGGTTGAGGTGGCTTTGGTGGCAGTGGGGATGGCTATAACGGATTTGGTAATGATTGTGGTTATGGAGGAGGCAGCCCTGGTTACTCTGGAGGAAGCAGAGACTATGGAAGTGGTGAATAGGGTTATGGAAAGGAGGGCAGTGGCTGTACCAGGAGAGGCAGCTACAACAGTTTTAACAATGGAGGAGGCAGAGGTGGCTATGGCAGTGGTAGTGGAAGCAACTTTGGAGGTGGTGGAAGCTACAATGATTTTGGCAATTACAACAATCAGTCCTCAAATTTTGGACCCATGAAAGGAGAAAATTTTAGAGGCAAAGGCTCTGGCCCCTATGGCAGTGGGGAACAATACTTCACCAAACCACGAAACCAAAGTGGCTATGGTGGTTCCAGCAGTAGCAGCAGCTGTAGCAGGGACAGAAGGTTTTAATTACTGTCAGGAAATGGAGTTCAGCAGGAGAGGAGAGCCAGAGAAGTGACAGGGAAGCTACAGGTTACATTTGTTACAATCTACAGGTTAGATTTGTGAACTCAGCCAAGCACAGTGGTGGCAGGGCCTAGCTGCTACAAAGAAGACATGTTTTAGACAATACTCATGTATATGGACAAAAAACTCGAGGATTGTATTTGTGACTAATTGTATAACATATTATTTTAGCTTCTGTTCTGTGGAAAGTGTAAAGAATTCTAACAAAGCTTTCTAATATAGATCTTTTGTTTTTGCACCCATGCTGTTGATTGCTGAATGTAGTAGTCTGATCATGACATTGAATAAATGGGTCTTTTAAAAAAAATGGAAAGTAGGGTAATTTGGGGAGAGAAATGAAACATGAGAGACTTTGGACTCAGAAACAAACTGAGGGTCTTGGAGGGAAGGGGGTGGGGGGATGGGAGAGCCTGGTGGTGGATACTGAGGGCACGTATTGCATTGAGCACTGGGTGTGGGGCATAAACAATGAATCTTGGAACACTGAAAAAATAAAATAAATAAATATTAGCAAACTGAAAAAATAAATCCACTAATTGAAATTTTAAGTGAAAAAATACCATGCTATCTCCACAGATGCAAAAAGATATCCAATAAAATTCAGCACTTATTCATTTATAAAGGTCTTTGCAAACTGGGGATAGTAGGGAACCTTCTTAATAGTTCATAGCATCTGTCAAACTGAAGCGGGGAATAAAAATAGTTGTTTTAGGGGTATCTAGTCATAGGTGGGAAAATAGGTGAAAATATTCTTATATATTGGTTACAAAAAAAGATGCACACAGTGAAATATCTAAGTTCTTAATCTCTAGCAAAGAACAAGGTAAGGATATTATTGAGAATTCTGGCATTTACAGCAAAGACATCCAAAATTAGGAAGGAAAGAAACATGCCATATAGGTGGACATGGGTGGGCACTGTTGCTTACTTATTTCATGGTTATTTTGCATTTTTACTTATGAACAAGTCTAATTTTAGATAACCAGCACCAGAGGATGATTTATTATTGTCTAAATCAATTGTGAAATTCCACTCACCTTGGCTGGATGCTGTTTCCCAGTCCTCCTTGCAACTAAGGGTAGCCAGGTGATACAGAATTAGCTAGTGAATCTAAAGGGAAACTTTTGGTGGAATAGTCTTTGGTCTTCTCTCAATTTGGACATGATGTCTGAGAAAGTGATGCTAAAAGCTACAGAAGCTGTAATGAGAATATGAGGGAACGAGGGAAAAAGTCACAGTCTCATTTAACCAGTAATTTGACTTATCAAATGGAAATGCTGAACCAAAGCAGTCTCATACCCCCTCTCAGAGTTCTTGAGTAACATCAAACATTCTTATGGTTAAATATGGCTATTTAGGTTATCTTTTATTTTCATCTAAATGCATCCGAACTGATGTACAATGCAAAGATAGAGGCAGTAATCAGGGAGAAAAATAAGCTAATAAAATCCTCAAATTCTTTGCATATGGTTCTGTTGATAGTAATATATAATAAGAACATTCATTTCTTTATAAAAATTATGGAGCAAAGAGCAAATGATGAAAATTAGGGTTAGAGGAAAAGAGAAAAGAGGAAAAGAGAAAAAAAGAAGAGTAAAGTAAACCAAAGAAGGACTAAAAAATCAAAATTATAAAATATATAAATTAGCAATACCAAGTAATAATAATAGAACAGGCATGGACTAAAATAAAATTATCAGGGACTTCCAGGTCTGGTAACTACTAACTAGGTAAGTTGACTAACACATTGCCAAAACAAAAAGCTGAAGAACATATTTTTAAATTTTTAAATTATTTTTCTTTTTGTGTGTAGTTGATACCTTAGTTCAGGCATGCAACTTAGTGATTTGACAAGTTTATACGTTATGCTATGTTTGCTACAAGTATAGCTATTATTTGTCCTTTTTATTGCTATTACAATACCATTGACTGTATTCCTTACACTGTGGAATGGGAATACACTTTTATTCCCATCACTTATTCATTTCATAACTGGAAACCTGTATCTCCCCCTCTCTCCTTCAACCATTTTGTCTAACCCCCTGTGCCTCTTCCCTTGGGCAACCATTAGTTTGTTCTCTGTGTTTATAGGTTTGATTCTGCTTTTTGTTTGTTTATTCATTTTGGTGAGCACTGTGAATTGTGTAAGATGGATGAATCAAAGACCTGTGCCCCTAAAACAAATAATACATTATATGTTAATAAAAAATAAATTTAAAAAGTTCACTTCCAAAAGAAAAAATTTCCTCTTATGAGTAGAACCATATGGTATTTGTCTTTCTTAGTCTGACTTATTTCACTTGTATAATACTCTATAGGTCCATTCATATTGTTTCAAATGGTATGATCTCATCCTTTTTTATGGCTGTGTGTATATTTATACACACATATACATACGCGTGTATATATATACTTACACATATGTGTAGAAATACATACACACATGTATATATGTATATGTACCACATCTGCTTTATCCATTTGTCTATTGATGGATACTTAGGTTGCTTCCATATCTTGCCTGTTGTAAAAATAAATGTAGGGGTACATGTATCTTTTTGAATTAATGTTTTTGTTTTCTTCAGTAGTAGAATTATTGGATCCTATGGTATTTCTATTTTTAATTTTTTTTGGTATTTATTTTTAACAATTAATTTTATTTTATCAGTGTTCCAAGATTTGTTGTTTATGCACCACACCCAGTGCTTCATGCAATACGTGTCCTTCTTAATACTTACCACCAGGCTCACCCATCCCCCACTCCCCTTCCTTCCAAAACCCTCAGTTTGTTTCTCAGAGTCCACAGTCTTTCATGCTTCATCTCCCTCTCTGATTTACCCCAATTCATATTTCCTTTCCTTCTCTTAATGTCCTCCATGTTAATCCTTATGCTCCACAAGTAAGTGAAACTATACAATAATTGACTTTCTCTGCTTGGCTTATTTCACTCAGCATAATCTCCAATCCCATCCATGTTGCTACAGAAGTTGGGTATTCATCCTTTCTGATGGAGGCATAATATTCTATTGTATATATATGAACCACATATTTTGAAGAGGTTACTGCCTATGTTCTCCTCTATGATTTTGATGGATTCTTGTTTCACATTGAGGTCTTTCATCCATTTTAAGTTTATCTTTGTGTATGGTGTAAGAAAATGATCGAATTTCATTCTTCTGTATATAGCTGTTCAATTTTCCCAGCACCATTTATTGAAGAGACTGTCTTTTTCCCATTGGATGTTTTTTCCTGCCTTGTTGAAAATTAGTTGACCATAGAGTTGAGGGTCCATAACTGGGCTCTCTGTTCTGTTCCATTGATCTATGTGTCTGTTTTTGTTCCAGTACCATGCTGTCTTGGCGATCGTGGCTTTGTAATATAGCTTGAAATCAACAGTGTGATGAACATATATTTTTTTTAATTTTTACATAAGTGGTTTTATTTATTTATTTATTTATTTTTATTGTTACTTAAAATTTTTTTTTCCAGTGTTCCAAGATTCATTCCCCATTCCCCACACCCAGTGCTCCACGCTTTAGGTGTCCCCAGTACCCACCACCAGGCTCTCCCATCCCTCCATCCCCCTCCTTCCAAGTCCCTCAGTTTGTTTCTGTGTCCAAAGTCTCTGTTGTTTTGTTTCTTTCCCTGGATTACCCTAGTTCCCCTTTACTTTCCTTCTCCCACTGTCCTCCAGGTTACCCCTCATGCACCGCAAGTAAGTGAAACCATGCAATACTTGACGTTCTCTTCTTGGCTTATTTCACTCAGCATAATCTCTTCCAGTCCAGTCCATGTTGCTACAAAAGTTGGATATTCATCCTTTCTGATGGAGGCATAGTATTCCATTGTATATATGTACCACATCTTCTTTATCCATTCATCTGTTGATGGGCACCTTGGCTCTTTCCACAGTTTGGCGATTGTGGCCATT
>PITA01028986.1:0-18533 GCA_004023965.1 Spilogale gracilis | reverse complement strand
GGGAATGGGGAATGAATCTTGGAACACTGGGAAAAAAAATTTTAGTAACAATAAAAAAAAAAAGAAATGTTTGTCTTTCAATTGTTGTTTGTCTAATGAAATGAATAACGTATTTAGAGAATGGTAGGAACATAACCAGCCACAAGCAAAGAACCAGAATAGAAAAAGGAATGAACTCTTCATTCTGAGTTTAGAATGAGAGACCTGAGTCAGTTTGTATATGACAATATGTCTCCCAGTGTAGGGATCCAACTCCTATGTGCAAATCTCTTCCCATTCATTCAAAATTGAAACTTCAAGGAATGTTAATGCATTTGTACAGTAACATACACGTACTGAAATAACACTGTTGGTGTAACTTAGGATTTTCAAAAAGTTAATATTGAGGTAGAAGTAGGGTTTAGGAATACATGGCAAGTCCATATACCTTTTTCTCTTCTTCTTTTGGGTGTTCCTCTTCTTTAAGAGATTCTTTGGGTTTTTCTTTGCCTTTTGTTTTTCCTTTCACTTTGGTTTGAGGAATGGTCACTATAAGAGGAACTACTGTTGTGGTAAGTGCTGATGGGATATTCAACATTGTTTCCAAATTAGGATCCTTATCCTCTATAATGGGGGAAAAAGGAGAAAACAAGTAAATTGGATATTCATATTTTATATGTTTGTTAAATATATAAATGTTTGCATGGTAAAAGTGTTGCCATGCATTTATACCAGTTGGCAACAACTTTTACCTTGCTGAATGTGATTTTTCAGTTGGATAGATTTCAGGGGTAAAAATCAGAATTATAGTTTAAAATCTGAGTTACTTAGTATTTTGATATATTTGATTGAGTCATTATTTCATGTGTTTTTACCTTCCCATCCAGATTGTGAATTTCTAAAGATAGTGCAACAACCATCTATTTGAGAAATATTTATTGAGAGGTTATTATTTGCAACATGTTTGGAGTAGTGAGTAATAATGACAGAATATATATAAAAGACCTTATGGAGCCAAAGTAGTCTAATAAGAATTATACTCAAATAGTTTTAATACAAGAACATATTAAAGGGGAAAATAATAAGGGATACAAACAAGGAGATTCAGAAGAAAGGTTTTTCTAGTTGAGATGATAAAAGAGGTTTTAGAAGTTGTAGAAGATTAGTTTTATTCTGGGTCTAAAAGATTGTCAGAATTCTCAAAGGCAAGTTATCTCTGAAGGAATTTTGTCACAATCTTCTGAGTATAGAATTAAAAGAATTCTATTCTCTTCTGAGCTCCAGGATAACACTCCCTCTGGATTTCCTCCTCCTTCTAGGAACACTTTTTTTTCTGTCTCCTTTACTGGTTCTTCCTCTTTTGCGAAATTTTAAATGTCATTAGATTCCAGGGGTTTTTCCCTTTATACTTACACAATGGATGTTCTCAACTCTGGCTGCTCATAAAAATTACTCATTGAATTTTTTATAAAAAGCTCAGGCTCCCATCTTGACCTATTGAATCACACTCTCTAGGGATGAAGCACAGGCATTTATATTTGTGAAGAATCACACGTGATTGTGATACACAGCCAAGACTGAGCACCTTTGGGGCGCCTAGGTGGCTCAGTTATTAAGTGTCTGTCTTCAGCTCAGGTCATGGTCCCAGAGTCCTGGGATTGAGCCCTGCATTGGGCTCCGTGATCAGCAAGAAGCCTTCTTCTCCCTCTCTCACTCCCCCTGCTTGTGTTCCTACTTTAGCTGTGTTTCTTTCTGTCAAATAAATAAAAAAAAAATCTTTTTTTTTTAAAAAAGACAGAACACCTTTATTATATATAGTATATCTGAGTATCTCACTTACTACTGGGGCTCTGTCATCTACATGCCGATGACTCCAAACTTTACATCACAAGGCATGACCTTTCTTCTCAGCATCATATTAATATATCGAACTGCCTTTAGATATCTCCCCTTGGCCATGGTACTGGAGATATTCCAAACTCAGTAAGTGTCTCTTCTTCAAAAAGGAAAGCCTCCTATGTACTTAATCTTATTTAATGACCAATAAAGCATCTCATTTCCCAAGTTATACAGTGAGGTATTTGCATTTTCTCTTTTTGACTGACCTCATACATCCAATCAGTCACCATGCCATCAGAAATTTCTCTTAAATAAGGCCTCTCCTATCTATTCCTAACTTACCTCATATTTTCACTGATCTTTTACTTGATTTTCTGCAGCAAGTTTCCAAAGTGGTATGGGACCTCCAATACCACCATTTCAGTGTACTTTCCAAACTGTCACTAAAATATATTCCTAATATGAAATTCAATCATGCCACTTCTTATCCTTTACTTAAACATCCCTGATGCTCGTTGATCTTATGGAATGTTCAGTGCTGACATTCCATCACTCCAACCACACAAAACTTTTCACCATTCTGTAAAGACGCTATGCTTTTACACAATTGTATGTTTATACACAAATGGTTCTTCTGGTCTAGAATTCCCTTTCTTTGTTGCTTTGTCTGGATAGTTCCCATTCATCTCTAAAATACCACCTCAGATACTATACTTCCTCTTTGAAGTATTTTATAGCTGTCCACAGTACTATGTTTATATATAATTTCTAGCACTTCAGCAGTTATTTCTGTATTTACTCTTCCCATTAGGCAATGGGTATTTTTAAAATATTTATTTATTTATTTGAGAGAGAGAGAGGAGAGAAGAGGGGAGAAGAGGCAGAGGAAGAGGGAGAGAAAGAATCCCAAGAAGACTCTCCACTGAGTGTAGCCCAATGTGGAGATTGATTTCACAACACTGAGGTCATGACCTGAGCTGAAATCAAGGGTCAGATGCTCAAATGACTGAGTCATCCAGGTCCCCCTAGACAATGAGTTTTTTGAGTAGATGTACCATGGTTTTATTCATCATTGTGGCTCAGTGCCAGGAAGATTCCTGACCCATAGGAAGTACAGTATATAGTAAGTGAATGGCATCCAGTTATAGGCAGCTGGAAACTCTTCTCTCTCATCCCCATCCATCTACTCATTCAGTAAAGGTAGAGTACCTACTACTATGTAGTATGAACTGGGTAACCAATGATGAAGGAGACTACAAGGAACTTGTAATGGTAGATCAAATGAAAAAACCCTCAGGTATGCTGTCATGTGTTAAGTCTGTGATTGAAGAAATACAGTGCTCCATGGGAACCTAGAGGAAGGACAACTAACACAAAATGCCTCTATTAAACTTATACTTCGGCTATATTGCCTTTCCATAAACAAGTCGTGCTCTTATGTTACTGAGCTTTTGCACACATTATTTTGGGATTTAGAATTCCCTTCCTTTGATTATTTGCTTATGCAATTCCCACTCACTTCCAAAGACCCAGTTCACATGCTACTGACACTTGGTCCATGAAGTCTTTCTCAGAGCAAATCCCCTGCAAAAGCTGTGACCTTGAAAGATGGGAGAAAGTTTAATTGTTGCAAGTGGTGGTGCACCCAGCAGGAGGAAGTGTTCCAAGCAAGTTGCTAAACATGAGAAAATGGCCAGAGATAAAAGAAAGCATTGGAGGACCTAAAAGAAACAAAAAGAATAGGGTATCCAAGATGTAGAAACAACCCAGATGTCCATCAACAGATGAACAGATAAAGTTGCTATCTACATACAATGGTATACTATTCAGGCTTAAAAAAGAAAGAAGTTCTATAATTTGCAACAACATCAATGGATTTTTAAAGAAGTTGTTGCTCAATCAACAAATCTAAGAGGTAATCCCTAGAAAGGGAGAAGATACTAGCAAATGACATATGGGAAGACAGACCACTTTCTCTGGCAAGCGATGGAGAAACAGAGCACAAAATCAGAACTTTTAGAAGTCTGCTGTGGTGAGACACAGTGCTTAGGTGGCTAAGCAGGGGCTGACCGTTAGCTGGGAGAGTGTAGTCTCAGGATCCTCAGGGTCACAGGAAGACCGGGGTGTTTGAATGTGGCAGAGCTCCCAGGCACTGGAGCAGGGAAGCTGGCTGCAAAGAGTGAGCCCAGGAATGGGCTCTCGGGCTCTGGGTTGCCATAAACTGTGAATTTTGGCAGTAGAGAGACTGCTCTCCAAGCAGGGGCCTAACAGGAAGCAGCAGTACTAGTGAAACCCTCCTTCCTCCCCTGGGAGGAGCAGAGAGAGAGTATACCATAGAAGTCTGCAGGGTTTGGATACTCAAAAAGGGGTCATGTGCCTGAGATAGAAACATTTGGTCACAGACTAGGTGAACACAGAGTGCAGCTGGAGACCAGGGAGACAGGAATGATCGACTGCTTTTTTGAGGGTTCACTGAAGAGTGGGGCACCAAGCTCTCTGCTCCAGGGCTACAGACTGGGAGGACACCATTATCATTCTCATCCTCTAAAGCTGTGCAGAAAGCCTTTAGGGAACAAAAGCCATATAGAGCAAACCAGAGTAGATTACTTAGCCCGGCCCCCTGAAAAGGGGAGTACAATTCCACCTGGGGAAAATACACTTGAGAATCAATGCAACAGGTCCTCCCCTGGAAAATGAGCAAGAACACCCAGTCAAGACCAAGTTTACCAATCAATGAAAACTGTAAAACTCCAGTGATAGGGGAATACAGCACATAGAATTCATGGCTTTCCTCCCATGATTCTTTAGTCTTTCAACTTTAGTTAATTTATTCATATTTTTCCTTTCCTTTTCAACTAATTTCTTATTTTATCAACTCCTTTTTAAAGTATTTTTTAATTTTCATCTTTACCGTTATATTCTATCCTTTCAATGTATTTAATTTTATTTTTGTATGTTAAAGTTTTTTTTGTTTTGTTTTATTTTTACAATTTTGAGATGTAGTTTCTTCTAACAAACTGACCAATATACATTCAGGAGATAGTGTATTGCTTATGTTCTATTAATCTATCTGTTTATATCCCTTTTTTATTGTTAGGTATTTTTTTTCTCTTTTGCTTTTTCTTATCTTTTAATTTCCATTTTTGAAAGATTTTATTTATTTATTTGACAGAGAGAAACACTGTGAGAGAGGGAACATAAGCAGGGGGAGTGAGAGAGGGAGAAGCAGGCTTCCCGTCACGCTGGGAGCCTGATGTGGGGCTTGATCCTGGGTCTCCAGGATCATGACCGGAGCTGAAGGCAGTCGCTTAACCAACTGAGCCACCCAGGCATCCCTTAATTTCCATTTTTTACTGTTACATTCTATCCTTTCATTGTATTTAATTTTATTTTTGTACATGGATAAGTTTTCCTTTCTTTTAATTTCTTTATAATTTCCTTTCTTTATAATTTAAAATCTAGTCTTCTAAAAAGCTGACTAAAATACACACAGAATCCAGTTTATGCTCTATTATTCTCACCTGTCTGATTATATTCCCCCCTCTCTCATTTTTTACTCTCTTTTTTCCCCTCCCAGTTTCTCATCTCTCTGATTTGTTTAGTGTATATTTCTCTGGGGTCATTATTGCCATTTGAATATTTTGTTCTCTCATTCATCTATTCTCCTCTGGACAGAATGACAAGACAGAAAAACTCAACTCAAAAAAGTGAACAAGAGGCAGTACTAACTGCTAGGAACCTAATAAGTATGAACATAAGTAAAATGTTGGAACTAGAGTTCAGGATGGCAATTATAAAGATATTAGCTGGGTCTGAAAAAAAAGCATGAAAGACAATAGAGAATCCTTTTCTGGAGAAATAAAAAAACTAAAATATAACCAAGTTGAATTAAAAATGCTATTAATGAGATGTAATAAAAAATGGAGACTGTAGCTCCTAGGATAAATGAGGAAGAAGAGAGAATTAGTGATATAGAAGACCAAATGATGGAGAATAAAGAAGATGAGAGAAAGAGAAATAAACAACTACTGGATCACAAGGGGGAGAACTTGAGATAAGTGATTCCATAAAGCAAAACAATATTAGAATAATTGGGATCCCAGAAAAAGAGGAAACAGAGAGGAGGGAAGAAGGTATATTGCAGTAAATTATAGAGGAAAAATCCCCTAATTTGGGGGAAAAACAGGCATCAAAATCCACATAGAGGCACAAAGGACCCCCCACAAAATCAATAAAAATAGGTCAACACCCTAGCATATAAGAGTGAAACTTACCAATCCCAGAGACAAAGAGAAAATCCTGAAAGTAGCTCAGAATGAGAGGTCTATAACCTACAAGGGTAGAAACATTAAATTGGCAGAAGACCTCTCCGTAGAGACCTGGCAGACCAGAAAGGACTTGCATGATATATTCAGGGTGCTAAATGACAAAAATATGCAACCAAGAATACCAGCTAGTATGTAATTCAAAATAGAAAACTGGAAGACTGATAAAAACCTTCCAGGACAAACAGAAACTAAAATAAATGTGATCACCAAACTGGCCCTACAAAAACTGTTAAAAGGGATCCTCTAAACAAAGAGAAAGCCCAAAAGTAACACAGGCTAGAAAGAAATAGAAACTATACAGTAACAGTCCCTTTACAGGTAATACAATGGCAAAAAATTCATATCTTCCAATAGCTGCTCTGAATGTAAATGATCTAAATGTCTCAATCAAAAGACATAGAGTATCAGATTGGATAAAAGAGCAAGACCCATCCACATGATGTAAGAAATTCATTTTAGACCCAAAGAAATGTCAGATTTAAAATGAAGGAGTGGAAAAAAATTCATCATGCTAATGGATATCAAAAGAAAGCTGGGTGGCAATCCTTATATTAGACAAATTAGATTTTAAACTAAAGACTGTAACAAGAGATGAGTAAGGACACTATATTACAATTAAAGGGTCTATATAACAAAAAGATCTAACAATTATAAATATTTTTGTCCCTAACATGAGAACAACCAATTATAAGCCAATTAATAACAAAATCAAAGAAACACATTGATAATAATACAATAATAGTAGGAGACTATAACACCCAGCTCACAGCAATGGACAGATTATCTAAGCAAAAGATTACAAAAGAAACAAGGGCTTTGAATAACACACCGGACCATATGGACTTCACAGATACATTCAGAACATCCCATCCTAAAGCAATAGAATACACATTTTTCTCGAGTTCCCAGGGAACATTCTCCAGAATGGATCACATACTGTATCACAAATCAGGTCTCAACCAATACCAAAATATTGGGATCATTCCCTGCATATTTTGGGACCACAATGCTTTGAAATTGGAACACAAGCACAAGAGGAAATTTGGAAGGAACTAAAATATGTGGAGGCTAAAGAATATCCTACTAAAGAAGGAATGCGTCAACCAGGAAATTAAAGAAGAATTTAAAAGATTCATGAAAACAAATGAAAATGAAACCACAACTGTTCAAAATCTCTGATATCCAGCAAAGGCTGTCCTAAGATGGAAGTACACAGCAATACAAACATTTCTCAAGAAATAAGAAAAGATCTCAAATACACAACTTAACCAAACATCTAAAGGAGTTGGAAAAAGAACAGCATATAAAGCTTAAAGCAAGCAGGGGAAAAGAAATAATAAATATCAGAGCAGAAATCAATGAAATAGAAACAAGAAGAACAGGGACGCCTGGGTGGCTCAGTTGGTTGGGCGACTGCCTTCGGCTCAGGTCATGATCCCGGAGACCCGGGATCGAGTTCCACATCGGGCTCCCCGCTCGGGGGGAAGCCTGCTTCTCCCTCTCTCACTCCCCCTGCTTGTGTTCCCTTTCTCGCTGTGTTTCTCTCTGTCAAATAAATAAAATCTTTAAAAAAAAAAAAAAAAAAAAAGAAACAAGAAGAACAGTAGAACAGATCAATGAAACTAGGATATAGTTCTTTGAAAGAATTGCTAAGACAGACTTGTCCAAAAAAAGAAAGGAACCAAATTAATAAAATCATGTATGAAAGAGGAGAGACAACAACCAATACCACAGAAATACAATTATGACAACATATTATGAGCAAATATATGCCAACAAATTAAGCAATCAAAGAAAGGAATGCACTCCTAGAGTCATATAAACTACCAAAACTGAAACAGGAAGAAACAGAAAACCTTCACAGACACACAACCAGCAAGGAAATTGAAGCAATAATCTCCCAACAAACAAGAGTGCAGGGCTGGATGGCTTCTCTTTCAGAAACTAGAAATGGGAGGAAATTTTCCAAACTTGTTCTCTAAGGCCAGCATTACCTTGATCCACAAACCAAAGACCCCACCAAAAAGGAGAATCAGAACAATATCTCTGATGAGCACAGATGCCAAAATTCTCACCAAGAAACTAGGCAGCAGGATACAACAGTACATTAAAAGAATTATTCACCATGACCAATTGGAATTTATTCCTGGTCTTCAAGGGTGGTGCAACATTGGCAAAGTGATCAATGGGATACACTATATAAATAAAAGGTAGGTCAAGACCATATGATCCTCTCAATAGATGCAGAAAAACCATTTGACATAGTACAGCATTCTTTTTTTAAAAATATTTTTATTTATTAGACAGAGAGAAACACAGCCAGAGAGGGAACACAAGCAGGGTGGGTGAGAAAGGGAGAAGCAGACTTCCTGCTGAGCAGGGAGCCCGATGTGGGGCTCGATCCTGGGTCTCCGGGATCATGACCTGAGCCAAAGGCAGTCACTTAACCAACTGAGCCACCCAGGCGCCCCAAAGTACAGCATTCTTTCTTGCTTAAAACTCTTCAGAGTGTAGAGATAAAGGGAACATACCTCAGTATCATAAGAGTCATATATGAAAAGCCCACAGTGAATACCGTTCTCAATGGGCAAAAACTGAGAACTTTCCTGATAACATCAGGAAAATTATAGGGATGCCCACTCTCACCATTGTTGTTCGACATAGTACTAGAAGTCCTAGCCTCGGCAACTAGACAACAAGAAGAAAAAGTATTTGAACTGGCAAAGAAGAAGTCAAACTCTCACTCATTGCAGATGACTTGATACTCTATGTGGAAAACCCTAAAGACCCCATCCCAAAATTGCTAGAACTCATGCAGGAATTCAGTAAAGTAGCAGGATATAAAACTCAGTGCACAGAAATAAGTTGCATTTCTATATACTAACAATGAGACAGAAGAAAGAGAAAATCAGGAGTTGATCCCATTTACAATTGCAACAAAAACCATAAAAGACCCAGGAAAAAACCAAACCAAAAGGGCAAAGGATCTGTACTCAGAAGACTCAAAGTGGATGAAAGATTTCAATGTCAGACAAGAATCCATCAAAATCCTAGAGGAGAACCTAAGCAGTAACCTCTTCAACATTGGCCACAACAAATTCTTTCATAACACCTCTCCAAAGGCAAGGGAAACAAAAATGGAAATAAACTTCATCAAGCTTAAAAGCTTTGGCACAGCAAAGGAAACAGTCAACAAAACTAGAGGCAACCCATGGAATGGGGGAAGATAAATGCAAATGACATTACAGATAAAGGACGGGTATCCAAGATCTATAAATAACTTCTTAAACTTAACACCCAAAAAAACAAATAACCACGTCAAAAAATGGGCAGAAGACATAAACAGACACCTCTCCAAAGAAGACGTACAAATGGCTAACAGACACATGAAGAAATATTCAACATCATTAGCCATCAGGGACATTAAATCAAAACCACATTGAGATACCACCTTATACCAGTTAGAATGGCAAAAATTAACAAGACAGAAAACAACAAAGGTTGGTGAGGATATGGAGAAAGGGAATCCTCTCACACTGTTGGTGGGAATGCAAGTTGGTACAGCCACTTTGGAAAAAAGTATGGAGGTTCCTTAAAGAGTTACAAATAGAGCAAGCCTATGACCCAGCAATTGCACTACTGGATATTTACTCCAAAGATACAGATGTACTGAAAAGAAAGGGTACATGAACCTCAATATTCACAGCAGCAATATTCACAATACCCAAATTGTGGAAAGAGCTGATATGTCTTTCAATAGATGAATGGATAAAGAAGATGTGGTTCATACATACAATGGACTATTACTCAGCCATCATAAAGGATGAATACCTACCATTTGCAGGGACATGGATGAAATAGGAGGAGATTATGCTAAGTGAAATAAGTCAAGCAGAGGAAGATAATTATCATATGGTTTCATTCACGTATGGAACATAGGAAATAGCATGGAGGACGTTAGGAAAAGGATGGGAAAACTGAAGTGGGGGGAAGATGAATCATGAGAGACTATGGACTTCAAGAAAAAAAAACTAAGGGTTTCAGAGGGGAGGGGTTGGGGAATGGTTTAGCCCAGTGATGGGCATTAAGGAGGGAACATATTGCAATAAGCACTGTTTTATGTTTTATGACAATAATGAATCATGCAACACTACATTAAAATACAATGAAGTAATATATGGTGACTAACATAACATAAAAAAAGAAAAAAAACCCTATAGAACACTAATGAAAGAAATTCAGGAAGACACAAAGAAATGGAAAAACATTTCATGCTCATGGGTTAGAAGAACAAATATTGTTAAAATGTCTATGCTATGCAAAGCAATCTATACATTCAATGTAATCATCAAAAGACAGTATGGCACTAGTACAAAAACAGACACACAGATCAATGGAATAGAATAGAGAACCCAGAAATGGACCCCCAACTCTGTGGTCAGCTAATCTAAGGCAAAGCAGGAAAGAATATCCAATGGGAGAAAAGACAGCCTCTCCAACAAATGGTATTGGGAAAATTGGATAGCCACATGAAGAAGAGTAAAACTGGACCACTGTCTTATACCATACACAAAAATAGACTCAAAATAAATAAGCAGCCTAAATGGAAGACAGGAATCCATCAAAATCCTAGAGGAGAACACAGGCAGCAACCTCTTTGACATTGGCCACAGCAACTTCTTGCTAGAAACTTCTAGCAAAGGAAACAAAAAAAGCAAAGGAAACAAAAGCAAAAATGAACTATTGAGACTTCACCAAGATAACAGCTTTGGCACAACAAAGGAAACAGTCAACAAAACTAAAAGGCAACTGATGGAATGGGAGAAGATATTTGCAAATGGCATATCAGATAAAGGGCTAGAATCCAAGATCTATAAAGAACTTATCAAACTCAACAAAGAATAATCCAATCAAGAAATGGGCAGAAGACATGAAGAGACATATTTCCAAAGAAGACATCCAAATGGCCAACAGACACATGAAGGCATTCTCAACATCACTCGGCATCAGGGAAATACAAATCAAAACCACAATGAGATACCACCTTACAATGAATGTCTAAAATTAACAAGTCAGGAAAGGATATATGTTGGTGAGGATGGGAAGAGAGGTGAAATGTTTCACACTGTTGGTGGGAATGCAAGATGCTGCAGCCACTCTGGAAAACAGTATGGAAATTCCTCAAAAAGTTGAAAGTAGAGTTACCCTACGACCTAGCAATTTTACTATCATGTATGTACCCCAAAGATACAAATGTAATGATCCAAAGAGGCACCTACACCCCAATGTTTATAGCAGCAATGTCCACAATAACCAAACTATGGAAAGAGCTGAGATATCCATAAACAGATTAATGAATAAAGAAGATGTGATATATATATATATATATATATATACACACATACACACACACACACAAACACAATAGAATATTATGCAACCATCAAAAATGGAATCTTGCTATTTGCAATGACATGGATGGAACTAGATGGTATTATGCTAAGCAAAATAAGTCAGAGAAAGACAATTATCATATGATCTCACTGATATGTGGAATTTAAGAAACAAAACAGAGTATTGTAGGGGAAGAGAGGAAAAAATAAAACAAGTCAAAACCAAAGAGGGAGACAAACCATAAGAGACTTCTAATCATAGGAAACAAACTGAGGGTTGCTGGAGGGGAGGTTTTGGGGGGATAGGATAACTGGTTGATGGACACTGAGGAAGGCATGTGATATAATGAGCACCAGGTATTATATACAACAGATGAATGAAAGATCTGCACCTCTGAAACCAATAATAATTATATGTTAATTAATTAAATTAAAATTTAAAACTCTTTTTTTTTAAAGATTTTATTTATTTATTTGACAGAGAGAAACACAGTGAGAGAGGGAACATAAGCAGAGGGAGTGAGAGAGGGAGAAGCAGGCCCCCCTGCCAAGCAGGGAGTCCGATGTGGGGCTCCATCTGGGGTCTCCGGGATCATGGGGTCTCCGGGATCATGGAAGGCAGTTGCTCAACCAACTGAGCCACCCAGGCACCCCCAAATTTAAAACTCTTTAATAAAAATAAAAAGGTGGTTGCCATAGGCTGGGGGAGAAGGAAATGGGTATTTATTAATCAATGTGTATAAATTTTTGCTCAAGATGAATAAGCTCTGTGGGCACCTGTGTGGCTCAGTGGGTTAAAAGTATGCCTTCGGCTCAGGCACGATCTCAGGGTCCTGGTATCAAGGCCCATGAAGGGCCCCCTGCTCAGTGGAGAGCCTGCTTCTTCCCCTCCCTCTCCCTCTCCCGCTCTCCCTGTTTGTGCTCTCTCCCTCTCTGTAAAATAGATATAGATAGATAGATGATAGATGATAGATGATAGATAGATAGATAGATAGATAGATAGATAGATAGATAGATAAAATATTTTTTAAAAAGATGAATAATCAGGGCGGCTGGGTGGCTCAGTTGGTTGGGTGACTGCCTTCAGCTCAGGTCATGATCCTGGAGACCATGGATCGAGCCCAGTGTCAGGCTCTCTGCTCGGCGGGAGGCCTGCTTCTCCCTCTCTCAGTCCCTCTGCTTGTGTTCCCTCTCTAGCTGTTTCTCTCTGTCAAATAAATAAATAAAATCTTAAAAAAAGATGAATAATCTCTGGAAAGCTATATACCCAACTAAGGGCAGAATTTATTTGGAAAGTTTTTCATTCACTAGCAGATAAAGGTTCTTAAATAGCAGTATTATGTGTATCCTTAAAGAATTTATATTTTTTTTAAACACTCATGCCTTCCATTTTTTAATATGTAAGAAATAAAACATTACTTTTTATCCACACTATAAACATTTTCTTTTTTAAAAGTTTTTATTTTAATTGCAGTTAGTTAACATACGGTGTTATACTAGTTTCAGGTGTAAAATATAGTGATTCAACAATTCCATACATCACCCTGGGCTCATCATGACAAGTACATTCTTTAATCCCCTTCCCCTCTGGTAACCACAGTTTGTTCTCCTTAGTTAAGAGCCTGTTTGTTGGTTTTCCTCTCTCTCTCTCTAGTCCCAGATGATCTTTTGTTTTGTTTCTTAAATTCCACATATGAATGAAATCATATGATATTTTTCTTGCCCTAATTGACTTCTTTTGTTTAGCATAGTACTCTCTAGCCCCATCCATGTTGCAAATGGCAAGATTTCATTCTTCCCTATTGCAGACTAATATTCCATTGTTGATATATTCCACATCTTCTTTATCTATTCATCAGTCAATGGGCATATGGATTATTTTTCGATAATTTGGCCATTGTTAATAATGCTGCTATAGACATTCCTAGGTATCTTATGGTTTTTGGTGCAATTGTATACAGGACTGATTCCTTGATTTCTCTTTCTGCTGCTTCATTAGTGAACAGAAATGCAACAAATTTCTTAACATTGCTTTTGTATCCTGTGATGTTACTGAATTCATTTATCGGTTCTAGCAGTTTTTTGGTGGAGTCTTTTGGGTTTTCCAGGTAGAATACTATCTCATCTGCAAATAGTGAAACTTTTACTTATCTTGCCAATTTGGATGCCTTTAATTTAAATTATTTATTTTTCCACGTATTTATTTACTTATTTTTGTTTCAAGTTTTTTTTTTAAGATTTTATTTATTTATTTGACAGAGAGAAACACAGCCAGAGAGGGAACACAAGCAGGGGGAGTGAGAGAGGGAGAAGCAGGCTTCCCGCCGAGCAGAGAGCCCAATGTGGGGCTCGATCCCGGGACTCTAGGATCATGACCTGAGCCGAAGGCAGTCGCCCAACCAACTGAGCCACCCAAGCGCCATTGTTTCAAGTTTTTATTTAAGTTATAGCTGGCCAACATACAGTATAATATTAATTTCAGGAGTAGAATCTACTGATTCATCAATTACTTATAACACCCAAAGGCTCATCACGATTGTCCTTCTTAATACCTATCACCCATTTAGCCCACCTACCCTGCCCACCTCTCCTCCAGCAACCCTCAATTTGCTCTCTAAAGAGTCTGTTTTATGGTTTGCCTCTTTCTTTTTTATTTTCCTCTAAGTTCATCTGTTTTTTTTTTTCTTAAATTCCACATGTGAGTGAAATCATGGTATTTTTCTTTAACTATTTCACTTAGCATTATACTCTCTAGCTCCATTCATGTTGTGGTAAATGATGGGACTTCATTCTTTTTATATTATTATGCAATTATTGTTTAAAACAAATATATATCAAATATATAAATATATATCAAATATATATAAGTACATAGCAAATATATATATATAGATAGATATCTCAGATCTTCTTTATTCATCTATCGATGGGCACTTGAGCTGCTTCTATAATTTGGCTATTGTAAATAGTGCTGCAATAAGCATATGGTTTTGTATATCTTTCCAAATTAAGGGTTTAGTATTCTTTGGGTAAATACCTGATAAATTGCTGGATCATAGGGTAATTCTATCTTTAAGGAACCTCCATATTGTTTTCCAGAGTGGCTGCACCAGTTTGGATTTCCACCAACACTGTAAGATGGTTCCCCTATCTCTGCACCCTCACCAACATCTGTTGTTTCCTTCGTTGTTAATTTCAGCCATTCTGACAGGTGTGAGGTGACATGTCAGTGTTGTTCTGACTTGTTTTTCCCTGATGATTGTTTAGCATCTTTGAATGTATCTGTTAGCCATCTGGATGTTTCTTTGGAAAAATGTCTATTCATGTCTTCTGCCCACTTCTTCACGTTATTATTTGTTTAAGAATAGACATGAATCCATCTCTGGGTTTTCTATTCTGTTCCACTGATAGATGTGTCTATTTTTGTGCCAGTACCCTACTGTCTTGATCACTACAGCTTTATAGAACTTGAAGTCCGGAATTGTGATGCCTCCAGCTTTGCTTTCTTTTTCAAGGTTGCTTTGGCTATTTGGGGTCTTTTGTGGTTCCATACAAAGTTTAGGATTTTTTTGTGCTAGCTGTGTGAAAAATGCTTTTAGTATTTTGATAGGGATTGCATTATATGTATAGATTGCTTTAGATAGTATAGACATTTTAACAACAGTCATTCTTCCAGTCAGGAGCATTGGAATGCCTTTATATTTCTTTCACATTATAAATATTTTCAAATGTAGTACCTATAAATATGAATTTAGGAACACATGCTTTAAATGGAATAATTGCATAATAACTTAAGGATGAAATCAAGAACAAGGAAATCAACGAGGAAACAGCAGCAGTGTAGTTGATAGAGAGTCGAGTGTAAATACTTAATCTGAAAATTATGATAAGCTAAGTTCAGAAGGGATAGGATTTTTTAGTGAATATGTGTGAGTTAATACATAATTTGTTAGGCAGAATGACTTCAAGTGCTAGCTTAGAAACAAATCAAATATAAAATTAAAAGATAAAACCCCAAATAAAGAGAAAAAGGTAACAAATGTGATGGGCTCTCTAATTCATTAGAGTACTACAATATTTTGCACAAGGTGAGAAAAAGATGATAATGATGTGATGGAATGATGTTTCCACCGAAAAGGAGCTACATAGTAAGACAGACCGCTGGATCACTATGATCTACACATAGTTTACAGGCTACATAGCATGGGGATTATCTTTCAATTTTGTATAGCTTTTTTTTTTCCTTTTTCAATCTGTGTGCTTATATCCCTGTAAAATGCATGGGAACCCACAAAATTTCCTAATTGGTTCTTGGTTAAATGACATATTATTTTGTGGTTGGTAGGGAAATAGCTTCCAGTTGGAGAATTTGTTCATTAAATGTGGGGTAAAGAAATCCTTCAAGATGTCCAATGAATGGCTCCTTCAAGACTGTTATGTCCTGAAGCGCACTGAGCAGAATCCACAATCACAGGATTCATAAAAATATCATTATGTGGAAAACCAACAGGATTCCTTGAGAAACCATGCTTTTTTTTGGGCACCAACTAACAGACTTATTTTCCTGGGCTAGTTAACAAAGGTAATGGAAATATATATAATTTTATATGTAGATGTGGTTATATGTAAAATTATATATATGATAAATTCTGTTTCAAATGTCAAAGCACTATTATTTTGTATGTATGAGCGATTATATGTACATACATGTAAACACACACATGTATGTACACACTCACACATATATTCCCACCTTCAGGAAAAGAGGGGCATTACATCAAAATATGTTTATCAACACTTGAGCAGATTGAGGATGGGCAGATGCCCTTGGTCATGGGATACTCATCCTTGCCCTTGTGCTTATTTTACCTGGGGCCATTCCACTTGGTCCATAGTAACTTATTGACAGGCAGATCCCATTTTCTAAGGTAGCAGAAAAAGATCCAAACTTGCTGATGACTTTATTCTCTGCATCTGATTTTTCTAAAAGACAAATTCAAACCAAGGACATTTCCACTTTATTGAAAAGAAATGTAAACAAAACAGTGCAAAATGGAAATCATATAGATAAAAACACGGACATAATTAATTAAATTATTGATATGTATGTATGTACCAATGAATCATTATGAAAGTATTAGAAAACCGTTTTCAGAGAATATTTAAAGAATAGGAAAATGTTCGTGATAGTAAGAAATACACTACAGGGGCGCCTGGGTGGCTCAGTTGGTTGAATGACTGCTTTCGGCTCAGGTCATGATCCCGGAGACCTGGGATCGAGCCCCACATCGGGCTCCCTGCTCGGCGGGAGGCCTGCTTCTCCCTCTCTCACTCCCCCTGCTTGTGTTCCCTCTCTGGCTGTGTTTCTCTCTGTCAAATCAATAAAATCTTTAAAAAAAAAAAAAAAGAAATACACTACAATAGTGGCTACCACTGGGGTGGTAGGGTTAGGGGCAACAGTCATCTTCTTTAAATATTCTTGTAGTTCCTAATTTTTTGTAATACGCTACATATTCTTTAATCAAGCAAATAAAGGAAAATAATTTAAAATTTTCTGTTTTAAGTTCTTGGGTACATTCAAACTTGTCAAACACTGTGTTCTTGAGTTTGGAAAATACTGGAACCATAACTGAATTTATTAGTAAGATTTAGTTATTTATCTTATTACTAGTTTGAGTTTAAAACATCTTATTAATTAACTCTTCTCCTTTTGCATGTGCAACCTGTGTCACATTGGGCAGATGGCACTGCTTCTCCAGGTGGTGTTACCTGCAGATGTTAAATAGTGTTATCAGGAAGTTTCATGTTGTATCATCAATGGACATCCAGCGGGAGCTCTCATCTACTAGCAGGTAGAGAGTATCAAGTCCAAATGTAGGATTTTCCTCTTGTCCTTGCATCCTAAGAAATTTGATACCTTGGGGAGAACTAAGTGACAGAGCACAGAAGGAAACCCCAGCATTTGTAGTAAATATTGGAGAAAAGCTAAAATCTTGGTAGAAATCAGTTAATGTGGACCTGAGTCCTAGAGACTGTACTTGATACCAGTTGTGTAAGATAAAATTCAGGCCATAATAGACACTGCAAACGAAATGTTGCTACAGAAAGGTAGCCAGCTACATAGACTTTGTATGACAACCGCAAGCAAGAGCTGGCCATCCAAAGAGGGCAAAACCAAGTTAGCAGTCCACTGTAGATGCACTGTGTATACAATGTAGGGACACATCACCTTAGGGAAAATGTATAGAAGCAGAACGGCAAAACACTTCCCTTACCACCTGGAAAAATGAGCCTAGTTGCTAAGTGGAAGAGATGCAAATGTGTTGCTGTCAGATGGATGGCTGTGATACATTGCTGAAGTATTAACCTCCACCTGCACAGAGATGCGGCTGCTTACCTCTTTCAAGATTTTGCTTTTCCTCCCTATTTTCCTTCACATCTTCTGAAGAATAAATCTCTTCTTTTTTTTCCTTTTTCACAATTTTCTTAGGGTCTTTTAAATGAATTATAAAAGTGTGCTTGTCCTTTTTCACCATCACCTTGATAAAAGTTGGCCCTGGGGAAAATCATGGGAGAGAATATGGGCTGCAGCTGATGCCCCATTAAGGTCCTTGACAAGACACCTAAATAATGCAGCACAGAATATAAGTGGGAGCATGGAAACATTACAGACATCATTATTTTGCAAAAAGATGCCTAAAGGAATAAAATGATGGTGGAATCCCAGAAATAAATGGCAGGTGAATCAGGGAGATATTTGCAGACTTTCTTTTTTTTTTATTGTTACTTAAATTTTTTTTTCAGTGTTCCAAGATTCATTCCACATGCCCCACACCCAGTGCTCTATGCAATAGGTGCCCCCAGTACTCACCACCAGGCTCTCCCATCCCCCCACCCCCTCCCTCCAAGTCCCTCAGTTTGTTTCTGTGTCCAAAGTCTCTCATGTTCTGTTTCTCTCCCCGAATTACCCTACTTCCCATTTCCTTTCCTTCTC
>PITA01028985.1:0-18533 GCA_004023965.1 Spilogale gracilis | reverse complement strand
AACTTGCACACGGTCATTAACAATACTTGATCTTTAGAATGCCTTCCTAATTCTTTCTGAGCAGACATTGCCTCCATTGTCTCAGCGTCTTCTTGGCTCCTCTGCATGGGCTCATCTGACAAGGAAATGCAGCTCTTCTGTTTATCCTCTCTCCACTCTGGACCATCCAAGCCAGTGTGCTAACTCACCCCTAACGGTCTCTGGGATAGACAACTTTTCCAACAGTTATTCTTCAGGAATTTTTACATAGAATTCTTCCCAGATAGGAGGAGACTCTTGGTGTCACTTTTGTTATCCTGAAAGCTGATCCCTTCCCTGAGGCTCTTAATTTTTTGGAAAATTTGATGCTATTTCAACTGAAAAATTGGCAAGACTACTGAAAAACAAGTTGAGGGGCACCTGGGTGGCTCAGCTGGCCGAATATCCAACTCTTGCTTTCAGCTCAGGTCGTGATCTCAGGGTAGTGAGATTGAGTCCCACATCAGGTTCCATATTCACCATGGAGTTTGCTTAAGACTCTCTCTCTCGCTCTCTCATGTTGCCCCACCCGCGACACTCTCTCTAAAATAAATAAGTAAACCTTTAAGAAAAAAAAAGTTGAGGGGAGATGTTTAAGAAACTAAAAAGGAATCGCAAACAACACTGGATAATGACGACTTCCAGTTGTTCTGTACCAATTAAATTTTTGTGGTCTTTTCCCTTGTACATGATGGTTCTATTTTTCTTCAATAAAACATTTATTTAAAGAAAAATAAGGTACAGTGGAGATGAACCAGCTTGTAGCTCTAGATATGTGCTATTACCCATGCTTCTGTACTGCCTTGCCTGTCTACATATAGAATAAGGTGATGCTAACATAGGCATCTTCTGATAAGGGTGCCTGGATGTCTCGGTTGGTTAGGCCACTGCCTTCAGGTCGGGTCATGATCCCGGAGTCCCGGGATCAAGTCCCTCATCGGGCTCCCAGCTTCACAGGGAGTCTGCTTCTCCCTCTGACCTTCTCCCCTCTCATACTCACTCTCTTTCTCAAATAAATAAATAAAATCTTAAAAAAAAAAAACGACATCTTCTGATAAGAAAAGGAGGGGAAGGCTGAATGTTCATAGCAGCAATGGCCACAATCACCAAACTATGGAAAGAGCCAAGGTGCCCTTCAACAGATGAATGGATAAAGAAGATGTGGTCCATATATACAATGGAATACTACGCCTCCATCAGAAAGGATGAATATCCAACTTTGGTAGCAACATGGACTGGACTGAAGAGATTATGCTGAGTGAAATAAGCCAAGTAGAGAAAGTCAAGTATCACATGGTTTCACTTACATGTGGTGCATAAGGGGTAATATGGAGGACAGTAGGAAAGGAAATGTGAAGTGGGGTAAATCAGGGAGGGGGATGAAACATGAGAGACTCTGGACTCAGAAACAATCTAGGGTCTTGGAAGGGAGGGGGTGGGGAGATGGGTGAGCCTGGTGGTGGGTACTGAGGGCACAAATTGCATGGAGCTCTGGGTGTGGGCATAAACAATGAATCTTGGAACACTGAAAAACAATGTAATTTTAAAAAATTTTAAATAAAAAATATTTTATTAAAAAAAAAAGAAAGAAAAGGAGAAGGCTGAAGGATGAAAATCTGTTGTGCTTGAGGCCTAAAGCCACAGACTAGTCTTGGATAAAGTTTAATATGCTGCTTTCTGTGTAACAGGGTGAAGGCTGGAGTGGCCCCATGCTTCTGATTAAATCACCAGAAAGGTTTAAGGAAAGCACTCTAATCAGATTATTTGAACCCCAGTGCCTACATATTTTTTAAAGATTTTATTTATGTATTTATTTATTTATTTGACAGAGAGAGAGAGAGCACAAGTAGGCAGGGCGGCAGGCAGAGGGAGAGGGAGATGCAGGCTCCCCGATGAGCAAGGGGCCCGATGGGGGGTTTGACCCAGGACCCTGGGATCTGACCTGAGCTGAAGGTAGCTGCTTAGCCAACTGAGTCACCCACATGCCTCCCCCCACCCCAGCGCCTATAACTGGGTCACCTCTGAATTCCCTGTGCTTAGAACAGTAACTGGCATAAATTAGAAGCTCAAAAATGTTTTTTTGATGATTTTCAAGAAATAAGTATTTTACTGACAGGCAGCGAAATGTGGTAATTGACAGTGTCCGTGTCTGGGTCTGATACTAGCTCCATCAATTGCTGTGCTACTTTAGGTACTTCTGTGCCTCAGTTAAATGGCTGTCCCCCTTGAAAATACTCTGTGGTTCCCAGAGCACACTACTTAATATATATAGAACTGGGATGAAAATCCGCATTTTAATTTGTACTTAAATGACAGCATTACTTCCACAATGCCACATTAACTTGCCATTACTATTGCACAATAGATGTTAAGTTCCTAAGCCAAGTATCACTGTTAAACTGCTCCTGGAGGGGCGCCGGGGGCGCTCAGTTGGTTAAGCCTCTGCCTTCAGCTCAGGTCATGATCCTGGAGTCCTGGGATCGAGTCCCACGTCCGACTCCCAGCTCCATGGGGACTCTGCTTCTCCCTCTGACCTTCTCCCCTCTCGTGCTCTCTTTCACTCACTCTCTCTCTCTCAAATAAATAAAATATTTTAAAAAAATAAATAAACGGCTCCCTGTTCTTTTGTTTGAAGGCGATAAAAAGAAAAGAAATTTCCATATTAGCACTCTTATTCCGTGTTGGCTGTTTATACAGGGCTGGTATCGTCTTGAATTCTGAGGAGCACCAAGCCCAGCACCACATCCTAGTGACTGCTTATCCTGAGCGGTACAGTCTAAGAGTGAAGCATCTCTGTGTGGCTTCAGAAAATTAATTTTAGGTTTGGTTCACTCATTCTTTTGCTCAACAAATATTTAAAACTAAGTATTTAATAAGGAAGTAGTACAATATAGTGGCTAAAAGTTCATACTCTAGAATGCCTGGGTTTGAATTCTATCTCCAGTTGCTTACCAGGATATTTGCAACTTATGTCTCATTGGACTTCTGTTTTCTCATCCATAAAATGGGGGTAAATTACAATACCTCCCTCTTAAGGTTGTACGAATTAAGTAAGGTAGCATATATAAATTACCTCCTACAGTACTTAACACATAAAAGGCATTCGATCCATGTTAGACATTATTATGATTATATTAAAGAAGCACTTTCTAAGGCATTAGAGTTTCAATGGAGTACAAACCAAGACTGCCCTCTAGGAGGTCACTATCAACTGAGAAATGGAACTCAGATGCATAAATAAAGACTGGGAACTCTAAAATAGTCCTAAAATTATGATTTTTTTAAAATTCTATCACCCATTTAATTTTTTGCTCTCCAAGGGATTTTCCCCACCATCTGGGCCATCAATTCAAATAGGTTTGAAAAGCACTCATAATTTTCCACCATCACACCTCCTCCTCAACAAGAAAGGCTATGTAGGTGGAAAGCAGCTAAGAACGCTGGATATTATGCAGAAAGCAATCACTTTTCAGAGGACACAAGGGCCTACAGAATTAAAGAGTCACAGAAACTTGCCTGAATCAGAAAGAAGTGATGAATTTTAAAGATCCAGAGAAGGGTACTAGAAAAGGGGGGAAATGGAATTCATCTCAAAGTATTCTTCTAACCAGAAATATAATTTTGAGAATAGTTTACCTAATCAGTTACATTACAAATGACAGATATGTCTCATCCTCCACCACCACCACCAGATAGAGAATAAGAGTGAGAGAGAAAAGGACTCAAACAGACTCCTCATTAGGTATGCAGCCTCAAATCCTCTTTGAAGTAGCAGGGAGAAGGTAAGAAAAAGAAAAATCTAGAAAATGGAAACATACGATAACAAAAGTGTTGCTAAAACTCTGAAACCTGTTCCTGGGCTTGCCTTTCCCAGCCAGGTGCCGCTTTCACCTTACAACTTACATTCACCCCATCACACACACACACACACACACACACACACACACTGCCGCTTTCACCTTACAACTTACATTCACCCCATCACACACACACACACACACACACACCCGGGCAGCATAGGTACACTTAAATGGAGACTGTAGAAACGCTGACTGAATCCCAAAGACGTCTGTAATGGTGAAATATCAGTGGGAAAGCTATTCTGGGAGAAGGAGAGTACTTACTGAGCTATCCCTCACATACATCAGTAGGTGGGGAGCCCCATCACGTCAAGCTCAGAGAGCTGGCCAGAATCGGTTAGGAAGATCAGCATGCCGTAAAAATCAGGCTGAGAGGGGCAGCTGGGTGTTTCAGTTGGTGACGCCTCTGCCTTTAGCTCAGGTCAGGATCTCAGGGTCCTGAGATCGAGCCCCAAGTCTGGCTCTCTGCTCAGCGGGTAGCCTGCTTCTCTCTCTCTCACTCTCCCTCTATGTTCTCCCCGTAGTTTACTAATAAATAAATAAAATCTTTTAAAAAATTAAAATAAAAAATTGGTCTGAGAAAAATGAAAGATAAAGTGTTGCTATTTGCCTAATTCATAGTTTAGTGTATTTTCACAATGCCCTTGGTATTACACAACAAAGGATTTCTCTCTGCCAACTCAGCTATCTCGGTAGAGATAACACTAACGTGTAGGAAAGACGGCTGACCCAACTAAAAAGAGAATCCACATCAGTCTACGTGGCCTATCTGTGAGGAAGCATTTCAGCCTCAGGGCAACTGGTTCTAACTTCAGATACAAAGGAAAAGTAAAATCTTTCCCAGGTAGGAATAGTTTACTGTTTCTCCTGACCCACTCCAGCTAATTTTGCAAATCTCAAAATACCTCAAACAAACCTTCTCATGTTTTTTACCTATCTTTGGTTATTGTACTTTTTGTAAGAACTAGCTTCAGTTCATAAACAGACCTCTTTTAAAACAGATTTTAGTTAACTTGGAATTGCTACTAGTTTTGCTCTTTGAAATTGGACTTTTGTGTCCACACTCTCCTTAAAAAGTGGCCCACACACAGCTGAAGACTCTGCGTCTGCACCATGTTGTGTAGGAATGTTGTGGGCAGCTTGATCTTCCCCACAACTACAGAATTTCTCCCAGAAGACAGGGCCTTCATCATGCTCTAGCACAAAGCCCTGTGTATACAAAAGGTACTCAATAAATACTCACTAAACTCAGGGGATGGATCTGTTCAAGATTTGGGGGAATGAAGTGGAAAATGTCCAAGGCGTATAGCTTTGTCACAGACTGGAAGTTATTAGAAAAAACTAACAGTCATCAAAACTGAGCAAGCACTCAATTTTCCATAACTCAAGCAACAGAGCCCTTAATGACGGCATGAACTCAGCATCTTTTTCACCCCCAGGATGGCCCGAATTCTAGAAGAGAGTGAATGGGGTAGGACAAGGGGATGAAGAGGAAGGGTCTGGAGATGTGATTTTAACTAATAGTATCATGTTTTTATATTTTATGTTTTATCTTAAAATCAAGTGAATTTTATATTCTTTGCCACAATAATATATCTACGTGTTTCCAAGTAATATATTTTCCCCCAAGTCCTGGAGTAATATTGATGCTCTCGGAAGCTGTGCCATGTCTCCAGTCTCCCAGATTGACTCCCAGATTAGCTCCAATGCAGAGGTCAAGTCAGAACTTAGTTTTTCTGGTTAGTTCATCCAGCCAGCTTATAAGATGCAAAGGGAATAGTATGTGGGAAGTTCAAGTGGGACAGGAGTGGGTTGTGGATGTCAGACAACTCTTGGGCTGAGCCCTGTAGGACACCCCAGGGGAGCAGACAACTAGAGAAAGTAGCAAGGACCCTACAGGCCTAGGGAAAAGAGACAGTGATGAAGGAAAGAGCAGGGAGGACAGCAGGCTTCCAGTCTTACATGTCCTGCCCAACTGGCTGTCAAAGAGTCTGCAGGATGGGATTAAATTGACTCCTTTCTCAGTCTGCTTTACAGTCTTGTGCCTCAGGTCCTTTTGAAAACTTACTTTACCTTTGATTCTTAATGCACTGAGGGCAGTAGGAAGGAGCTGAGCCTCACTCATTAATGAGCCTTTACTAAGTATCCACCATGTGAGGATCATCACCAGGTATCACTGCTCTGTTTTTAAGTCGATCCAAATTCTCTTTATTTTGTTTTCTCACATAAAATACAGGATTCATATATTATTTTTTAAATTTTTACAGTTTTTTAATTGAAGTACACTTTATAATATTAGTTTCTGGTGTATAATTTCTGGTTCAAGAATTCTATACATTTTTCAATGCTCATCATGGTAAGTGTACTCTTAACCCCCTTTCTCTTCTCTAGGTCACTTACCACTGCACACACTTTCCCTTTGGCAACCACCAGTTTGTTCTCTGTATTTAAGAGTCTGGCTTTTTTCCGTTTTCTTGATTTGTTGTTTCTAAAATTCCACAAGAGTGAAACCGTACTGTATTAGTCCTTCCCTGTCTGAATTGTGTCACTTAGCATACACCTTCTGGGTCTATCCAAATTGCTATAAATAGCAAGATCTCATTCCTTTCTGTGACTAATATTCCACTGTAGATACATACTACATCTTCTTTATTCATTCACCTATCCATGGACACTTTGGGCTGCTTCCATATCTTGGCTACAGTAAATACTCCTGCAATCAACACAGGGTGCAATACAGGGTGCTTTTTAGTGTGTTTTTTTTTTTTCCCTCTGGGTAAATACCCAGTAGTGGAATTACTGGATCACATGCTAATTCTATTTTTAATTTTTCAAGGAAACTACATACTGTTTTCCATAGTGGCTGACTATATACACGCCCACCAACAGGGCACAAGGGTTCCTATTCCTTCACATTTCAGATAGCGCTTATTATTTTTTCTCTTTGACCTTAGCCATTCTGACTGGTGTGAGGTGGTACGTCATCATGGTTTTGAACTGCATTTCCCTAATGATGAGTGATGGTGAACACCTATCTTTTGGCCTTCTTTTTTTTTTTTTTTTTTAAGTGTCTATTCAGACTCTTTGTCCATTTTTTTAACTGCATTATTTGTTTTTTTGGTGTTGAGTCATAAAACAAAAAAATAAATAAATAAATAATAAAAAAATATAGAGGTGTTGAGTTATATAAATTATTTATATTTTTGGATATTAACCACTTATTGGATATATCATTTGCAAATATCTTCTCCTATACAACAGGTTGCCTTGTTTTGTTGCTGGCTTCCTTCCCTGTTTAAAAGTTTATTTTGGTGTCATCCCAATACTTTAACTTTGCTTTTGTTTCCCCTGCCTGAGGAGACATATCTAGAGAGATGTTTCTATGGCTAATGTCAAAGAAATTACTGCCTATGTTATTTTCTAGGAGTTTTCTGGTTTCATGTCTCACCATTTAGATCTTTAACCATTCTGAGTTTATTTCTGTGTATGCTTCAAGCAAGTGGTTGGTTTCACTTTTGCATGTTGCTGTCCAGTTTTCCCAACACCCATTGTCAAAGAAACTGCATTTTTCCATCAGATACTCTTTCCTGCTTTGTCAAAGATCAACTGCCCATGTACAAATATGCTCATTTCTGGTTTTCTATTCTGTTCCACTGATCGAGGTGTCTATTTTTGTGACAATATCATGTTGCCTTGATCACTACCACTTTGTAATATGACTTAAAGTCAGGAATTCTGATGCCTCAAGTTTTTTCTTTTTCAAAGTTGCTTTAGCTATTTTGGGTTTTCCATGGTTCCAGACAAATTTTAGGACTGTTTGTTCTAGCTCTGTGAAAATGCTGGTAATACTTTGATAAGGATTACATAAATGTATAGATTACATTGGGTAATAGAGACATGTTAGCAGTATTTGTTCTTCCAATCCAAGAGCATGGAATGTTTTTCCATTTCTTTGTGTCACCTTCAACTTCTTTCACCAGTATTTCATAGTTTTCAGAGTACAGATCTTTTATCTCCTTAGTTGGGTTTATTCCTAGATATCTTATGGTTTTTGCTACAATTGTAAATGGGACAGGCTCCTTGATTTATTTTTCTGCTGCTTCATTATTGGTGTAGAGAAATGCAACAAATTTCCACACACTGATTTTGTATCCTACAACTTTACTGAATTCATGCATGAGTTCGAGCAATTTTTTGGTGGGGTCTTTCTTGTTTTCTACATTAAGTATCATATCCTCTACAAATAGTAAGTTTGACGTCTTCCTTGATGAATGTGGATGCCTTTATTTCTTTCTGTTGTCTGATTCCTGAGGCTAGGACTTCCAGAACCATATTAAAAAACAGTGGTGAAAGTGGACACTCCTGTCTTCTTCCTGACCACAGGGGGGAAGCTCTCAGTTTTACCCCACTGAGGATGATGTTAGCTGCGGGGGTTTGGTACATATGTTAAGGTATGTTCCCTCAAAACCTACTTTGTTGAGGGTTTGTATCATGAATGGATGTTATACTTTGTCAAAAGCTTTTTCTGCATCTACTGAAAGGATTATATGGTTATCATCCTTTTGTTTTTTAAGGTGGTTTATCACATTGGTGGATTTATGAATACTAAATCACCCCTACAGCCCAGGAATAAATCCCACTTGATCATGGTGAATGTTTCTTTTAATGTACTGTTGGAATACAGTTTGCTAGTATTTTACTGAGGATTTCTGCATCCATGTTCATCAGGAATACTGGCCTGTAGTTTTGTTTTTTAGTGGAGTCTTTATTTGGTTTTGGTATCAGGCCTTAAAGAATAAATTTGGAAGTTTTCCTTCCTTTTCTATTTTTTGGAATAGTTTGAAAATAGGAATCAACTCTTTAGTGTTTGGTGGAATTGCCTATGAAGCCATCTGGCCCTGGACTTTTGTTTGTTGGGAGATTTTTTGATTACTGATTCAATTTCTTTGATGATTTCCATTTGCTCAAGTTTTCTCTTTCTTACTGTTTCAGTTTTGGTAGTTTATGTACTTCTAGGAATTTATTTCTTCCAGGTTGTCCAATTTGTTGGCATATAGTTTTTCATAATAAACTCATAACTGTATTTCTGTGGTGTTGGGTTGTTATGTCTCCTCTCTCACTTGTGATTTATTTATTTATTTGGGTCCTTTCTCTTTTCTTTTTGACAAGTGTGGCACGGGGTTTACCAATTTTATTAATTTTTTCAAAGAACCAGCTCCGGGTTTTGCCAATGTGTTCTGCCTGGGGTTTTTTGGTTTTTTTTTTTTAGTTTCAATATCATTTATTTCTGCTCTAATCTTTATCACTTCCTTTTTTCTGCTGACTTTAGGCTTCATTTATTGTTCTTTATCTAAATCCTTTAAGTGTAAGGTTAGGTTGTTTGAGACTTTCTTGCCTCCGAGGGAAGACTTGTATTGCCATATACTTCTCCCTTAGGACCAATTTTGCTGCATGACAAAGGTTTTGGACTACTGTGTTTCCATTTTCATTTGTTACCATGTATCTTTTTTACTTCTTTAATTTCCTGACTGACCCATTTATTCTTTAGTAGAATGTGCTTTAACCTCCATGTATTTGTGGTCTTCCTAAATTTTTTCTTGTAGTTGACTTAAGTTTCACAGCACTGTGGTCAGAAAATATGCATGGTACGATCTCAATCTTTTTGTACTTGTTGAGGCCTGATTTGTGACCTAGCATGTGATCTATTCTGGAGAATGTCACGTGTGCACTTGAAAAGAATGTGTTTTCTGCTGCTTTAAGATGGAATGTTCTGAATGTATCTGTTAAGTCCATCTGCTCCAGTGCGTCATTCAAAGCCATTGTTTCCTCACTGACTTTCTGCTTAGATGATCTGTACGTTGATGTAAGTGCAGTGTTAAAGTCCCCACTATTACTGTCTTATTATCAATGAGGTGTTTTTTTTGTTTTTTTTTAAAGCTTTTATTTATTTAAGAGAGAGAGAACACAAGCAGAGGAGGGGTAGAGGGAGACGGAGAAGCAGGCTCCCAGCTGGGCAGAGAGCCCAACATGAGGCTTGATCCCAGGACCCTGGCATCATGACCTGATCTGAAGGCAGAATGCTTAACCAACTGAGCCACTCAGTGCCCCCCCTTTATGTTTATTATTAATTGTCTTATATATCTCGGTGCTCACAGGTTGGCTGCATAAATATTTACAATTGCTAGATCTTGGTGGATGTATCCCCTTTATTATAATATAGTGCCCTTCTGGGGTGCCTGGGTGGCTCAGTTGGTTAAGCGACTGCCTTCAGCTCAGGTCATGATCCTGGAGACCCAGGATCGAGCCCCATATCAGGCTCCTTGCTCGGCAGGAAGCCTGCTTTTCCCTCTCTCACTCCCCTTGCTTGTGTTCCCTCTCTGGCTGTGTTTCTCTCTGTCAAATAAATAAAAAAATCTTAAAAAAAAAAAAAATATATATATATATATATATATATATATATATATATATAGTGCCCTTCTTCACCTCTCCTTACAGTCTTTGCTTTAAAGTCTAATTGGTCCGATTTAAGTATTGCTACTCTGGCTTTGTTTTGACATGCATTTGCATGATAAATGTTTCTCCAACTTCTCATGTTCAATCTGCTGGTATCTTTAGATCTAAAATGAATTTTTGTAGGCAGCATATAGATGGGTCTTATCTTTTTATGCACTCTGACATCCTATATATTTTGTTTAGAGCATTGAGTTCATTTACATTCAGAGTAATTATTGATAGATACGTGTTTAGTGCCATTTAATTACTTGTTTTGTTGCTGTTCCTGTTGATTTTCTGTTCCTTTCTTATTTTTGTCACTTTTGGTCTTTCCTTTACACTCACAGAGTCCCCTTTAATATTTCTTGCAGGGCTGATTTAGTGGTCACAAAACAGTTTGTGGTTTTTATTTGTCTGGGAAACTCTTTACCTGTCCTATTCTGAATGATAGCCTTACTGGATACAGTATTCTTGGATACAGATTTTTCATAGTCAGCACTTTGAATATATCATGCCACTCACCTCTGGCTTGAAAAGTTTTTGTTGAGAAATTTCCAAGTAGCCTTATGGGTCTTCCTTGTAAGTTAAGGACTTCTTTTGCCTTCCTGCTTTTAAGACCTTCTCTTTATCACTGTATTATGCAAATTCAATCACAATGTCTTGGTGTGGGCCTGCTTCTGTTGAATTTGACAGGAGTTCTCTGTGTCTCCTAGATCTGGATGTCTATTTTCTTCCCCAGATTCTGGAATTTTTCAGTTATTATTTCCTCAAATAAACTTTCTGCCCCCTTTCCTAGCTCCTCTTCTTCTGGGATTCCTATAATACAAATGGTATTATGTTTGATGGAGTCACTGAGTTCCCTCAGTCTATTCTCCTGTTCCATAATTCTTCTTTCTCTCTTTTGTTCACATTCATTGTTTTCCATTACTTTGTTTTCTTTTTTCTTTTTCATTACTTTGTCTTCTATATCACTTATTTAATCTTCTGCTTCTTTTGGCTTTGTGTTCTCTGCAGCAAGTGTGTTTCCAATCTCAGCTAAGGCATTTTTCATTTCCGATTCTTTACCTCTGTTATCTCTGTCTTAAGGGTCTCCCTGAAATCTTCAGTTCTGTTCTCAAGCCCAGAGAGTGTCCTTATGTTTGTTTCCTTAAATTCTCTATTGGCCATGTTACTCATATCTGTTTCACTTAGATCTCTGGCTATGACCTTATCCTGTTCTTTCATTTGGGACGAATTCCTCCAACTTGATATTTCGTCTAAGTCCTTGTCTTTTTCTGTGTATTAGAAAACCCTGTTATGTTTACTGCTCCTGAAAATAATGACTTTATGAAGAAGAGGTCATACAATGTCCAGGATCTGGCTCCTCGGGAGGGTCTCTGGCATGTGCTGCAGGAGCTCTGCTATTGTGTCTTGGCTGCTCTATCTTTCAGCACAGTCATCTACAGAGGCTCTCCTTTCCTACAGTGGGCAGTGTTTGCTCCTTGGCCAGAATGCACCAGTTTTAACTAGATGTGCTCTGGTCTGCTTGTTAAATGGGGCCTGCTACTACGTCAACTAGAACTGAAGCCCTACAGAACTCTCTGGCTGGGGGACATGGTGTG
Organism: Spilogale gracilis; assembly: GCA_004023965.1. Lineage (NCBI taxonomy): Eukaryota > Metazoa > Chordata > Mammalia > Carnivora > Mephitidae > Spilogale > Spilogale gracilis. The sequence continues at coordinate 6,562 of PITA01028985.1, read as the reverse complement.
GGCAGGGGTTTCGGCTGGTCCTCTGGGGAAGGGGTCTGCTGCATATGGACTAAGACAATCTTGACTGAGATGGGCAGTCCTACCAGAGCACAGGAGTGAGGACTTGATATAAGTAGATTCGGCAGCCAGTGTTGGTGCTACATGGCTCTGAGGGGAGAGGGACATGGTGCAGCTGGCTCCTTGTCCCTGGAAAGGCATCTCCCTGATCGCTACCTCTCAGGGGAGTACGCCTGGAAGAATGAAAAGTCTCCCCCATGTGTGACCTTGGCATTCTCCAGATCATTATGTCCATACCCACGACCTCCAGGTTGTTTGCTGCCTTCTCTTCAGGAGCAGTGCAGGGCTCTCAAGGCTCTGACCCAACAAAGCCCACTGACTTTCAAATTCCAGTGTTTATGCCCCAATGGTTGCAGGAACTCACGAAAATCAGCCCGTCTCATTTTCCCCATCAACAGCTTTGAGAAAATGTTCTCCCTGTGTGTTCTCTTGTGCGCTCCTCTCTCTCACCCTTATCTGCAGCCATGGCTCTCTCCCGTCCACTGCACCCTGTTTCTTCCCTAGACCACATGTCCACACTTCCCATCTTCTTCGATATGGATCCTTCTCTCCCTTTAGTTGTGGAGTTTGTTCTGTCAGTTTTCAGGTTGATTTCCTGGGTATTTAGAATGATTTAATAGTTATCTAGTTGTGTTCAAGAGAAGAGACAAGTTTAAGGTCCTCCTGCTCTGCCACCATCTAAGTTCCTCCCTGATGCCTTTAATTTCTTTTTCTTGTCTGACTGCTGGGGCTAAAAATTCCACCACCTTGCTGAATAGGAGTGGTAAGAGTGGACATCCTTATCTTGTTCCTGATTTTAGAGGAAAAGCTCTTTCACCATTGAGTGTGATGTTAACTGTGGGTTTTTCATATATGGTTTTTACTATGTTGAGGCATGTTTCCTCTAAGAGGGACTGGCTGAGAGGGCAATATCAATCTTACAGTGCCAAGAAAGCATATACATGAAATAAGAAAATTAAGAATAATTTTAATATTTAAAAAGTCTAAAGATCACTCTGTAAAACTACTTTCTGTAATTTGGAGGATAAGGTAAAATCTTATAATATAAAAAGAAATCAAAGAACACATTATCCTGAAGTAAACACTGTTAGGTCAGATACATAGCAAATATTATTTGAAGTAATATATAGTTTTATACATTTTTAAAGAGTTTATCTATTTGATACAGAGAGAGAAAGCATGCACATGTGCATAGCAGGTGGAGTGGCAAGTAGAGGAAGAGGGGGAAGCAGGTTTCCCACCAAGCAGACAGCCTGACGTGGGGCTCAATCCCAGGACCCTGTCATCATGACCTGAGCCAAAGGCAGATGCTTAACTGACTGAAGCACCCAGGTGCCCTTAAACTATAGTTTTAAACTGCTTCTAAAAAAATTGCTTCTAATATGTTGTAACTTGGATCTTCCATTACAGGTAATGCCCGTCTTCTCCACTAGTAGACCAAATTCAGTTGACAATACAACTAGAAGTCAGCCTGCTCCTGAAAACCAGCACAGGCTAAGGACTTATGAAATGGAAGAAGAGACGTCTCTGCAAAATACATTTTGTCATTAAATGTTCAAAAGAGGTTCATCAAAATATTCCACAGATAATTGCTTAAAATTTCACTAAGTCTAAAACGAAGGCGTCATTAATGTATCCTGTTCCTGCACGCATGATGTAAAAGGCAAAGTGATCAGCTAAGACTCAAACTTATATGCAAAAATGTTCTGTAATGTAGAACATCAACCACAGATGCTAAAACTGTTTCCACAATTTGCCAACTTCCGTAATACTTATTTAAGGAAATTCCCTCTTAGAAACTGTTTCTAAGTAACATTCATTAGGGGAAGAGGGATGGTAGGGGAGAATTAAGACATATTCACCATTTTCTATTTCTCCCTTAAGGTATTCCCCTTCACCTCAAGAAGCTGTGCCTAAAGTGGGCATAAAGGTATGTAGGGGCCCATGCAGAAGGCTCTTCTATATTACATATCCCAGTAAACCCCCTCAAGGGCAATGTTATAGTCCAGGCCTCTCCCACAACACCCAAGACACACAGATATGCTCTCTGAGGAATCTCCAAATGGTTCTGGTAAGTGTCAGGCACAATGTGAACACTTAGCAAACATTATACTGATAAACCTAACTAAATACACTAAATTTAATGAATTATATAAAACCATAAACTGAAGAGTCCTTCATTGACAGGTACAGGATAGGGAAAAAGTAATTCTGGCCAGCAGCTACCAAAGGAAAGAAGAATCCAATTATGTTCACTTCTGATCAACTGAATACCCCCAACACACCCGAGAAGTCAGTTCCAAGTATAGGGTAGCTGGCACTGTCAAGTCAGCCTCTCCTAGTAAGAAAGACCAGAGGCAGGTAAATGCAAAACCAGCTTTTGGATAACAGAACTGAGGCTTCAAAGACACTGCCTTTCCTCAGGGGGAAGAACAGGTGAGTGGAGTCTCCAGTAAACCTCTACCCAAATAACAGGTCCCGGGATTTGAGAAGAACCGTAAATTGGGGAAATCCTCAAACACTATTATATTCTTACCATGAAATATGAAGTAAAGCAAGAAAAGTAAAAGCATGTAAGGTTTGTCTCCCCATACAGCCACTGTATCAACCACAAACCCAGAACTTCTGGATGGTGAGTACAACCAGAAGACCAGAGAATAAAGATCCTTTCCTATTCACACTCAACTCATAGCTCACTCCAGCAAAAGCGGCTCATTGTATAAATAAATGGCTTCTAAAGGCCAGCTGTTGTTAATGGTTGCATTTGAGTCCAGCAAAGATGATTCATTTGCTGTGTGCTAAATTTCGGACTTATGTTGAACAAATGTGACAGATGAAAACTTCAACAGAAAAAGAGAGAAGCAGCCAACCTGCTTTCCCACTTGTTAAAATTAGATGTTATAACAAAATAGTCCATTTACAAATGGGGAAATAAACTGCTTGGAATACCTTCTAAATGTCTCTTTCTATATACAAACACAGGAAACCTCTATTTTCTCTGTTGGTACAAGAAGACAATTTCATTTATTATTTATGTTTTATTTTTATTTATGTATTTATTAAGTAGGCTCCACACGCAGCATGAAGCCCAATGCTAGGCTTGAACTGACAACCCGGAGACTGAGACCTGAACTGAGATCAAGAGTTTGATGCTGGGCGCCTGGGTGGCTCAGTGGGTTAAAGCCTCTGCCTTCGGCTCAGGTCATGATCTCAGGGTCCTGGGATCAAGGCCCACATCGGGCTCTCTGCTCAGCAGCGAGCCTGCTTCCTCCTCTCTCTCTGCCTGCCTCTCTGCCTGCCTGTGATCTCTCTCTCTGTCAAATAAATAAATAAAATCTTTAAAAAAAAAAAAGAGTTTGATGCTTAACCAACTGAGCCACCCAGGTGCCCCAAAACTATTTTTTTTTAAGATTTTTATTTATTTGACAGAAAGAAACACAGCGAGAGAGGGAACACAAGCAGGGGGAGTGAGAGAGGGAGAAGCAGGCTTCCCACAGAGCAGGGAGCCCCATGGGACTCGATCCTGGGTCTCTGGGATCATGACCTGAGCCGAAGGCAGTCGCCCAACCAACTGAGCCACCCAGGCGTCCCGCCTCAAAACTATTTTTAAAAGTTTTGTCTTAATATAAAATCAGGCAAAGTGAATTAAACAAACAGAAAATAAGTCTAGGTTAAAACACCCAGAAATACTGAGTTATGACTGTCATTAACTTACTACATGGCCATACACTTAAATAGTGGCTATTCTTTCTTTCTCAGGAAGAAACTCAGCATTTCAGATATTTTGAGTATCAGGGTCTCTAAGATTAAAACTCAGGTTTCTGGTGTGCCTGTCAGCTCAGTCAGTAGAGCACACAACTCTTGATCTCAGGGCTATGAGTTTGAGCCCTACATTGGGTATAGAAATAACTTAAAAATAAAAATCTTAAAATAAATAAATACTCGGGTTTCCAAGTCCCTGATTTGCAACCAATCAGTATGCACATTTTACAGCACCCTAACCCAGCTCACCTCGAAAGCTGACATGCATACAGGACACCCAGCTTTGGTTAAATGAAGATTCTCATTCACTACTCTGCATTTAAGCCTGACGTTTTTTTTATACGCCTGTCCATTTTTATAAGCTACTGGTCTACAGACCACAGCCTGAGAAGCAAGGCCCTAACTCACATATCCAAATGGTTAACCGGGGTTACAGTATGATAGTGCTCTTCTCAGTGCTGCTGTTGCTAGGGGTTTATCTACTGGAAAGCATTTCGACAGCAATGGTGCCCCTAGTTCTTCTTCCTCCGATTCAGTGATGAGATCAGTCCTTTTGTGTTCTGGGGACACTTGTAATCTCACCCCACTAATCTTCTCCCTCCTCTATCATCTTAGGAATTTAGGTGGGTGGAAAGACCCACCTGGATGATGACCATGATTTCTGGGAGCTGGAGTGAGTGAGGTTGCAAACGGCTGGAGCCCCACTCAGATCTTAATGCTCGGGCAAGAAAAACAGACGCTGTCTCCCCCTTTCCACCCAGGATGCTACGAAGAGCATCCTGAAACAGAAGTTTCAATACTGTGGGTTGTCTGATCTTAGAATACGGACGAAAAGGAATCAGGGGAGGCGTCTGTGAGCCTGAGGAGGAAGAGGCTCCTGACTCTACTTACATAATTCCAAATCAGTAGGGAGCAGCTGGTGACTGCCCTCCTTAGCAGTCACTTCCTACCCCTGGTGCCTAACAAGGCTAACTCTGAGCCCATTTGCCTTGGTCAAAAAGAGCAGCGCTTCCAGGAAGCATATTTAGGATTTTAATATATTTATTAGCTCCTAGAAAAAAGAATCCAGTATTAGACTTTCTGACACCCACTATCAAGCATATATTTTAACAAAGGCTTTATGTCTGATGGAAGGAGACTGCTGCCTATACTGTTAGTTCTTTATTCATTTATTCAATATACACTGAATGTTACTGAGCACCTACCATATTCTGTACTGGATAGTAGATAGAAATAGAGTGATCAATTCCTATTCTCATGAACCTTGCATTCTAACAACACATACTTAACCAATATACAACATTCTAATTCTACAAACATTATTATTGCACCTGCAATAAAGGTTATAAAGAAAAGTATGGGGACTATGAAAGCATAAAACAGGAGGTATTAATCCCAAGAATTAGGGAAAGCTTCCCTAAGGAAATGACATCTAGGATTGAATCTGATGGGTAAATAAATTCAACCCTGCAAAAAAGTGGCCAAAGAATATATTACATGTACTGGGAAACATATGCAGTCTCTCTGAGCAGCTGTAAGAAAATAAAAGCCAAGGAAGCTAACTATAGTGAGTAAAGGGGCAGAATACAAAAAGATATTTAAGGTATGAACTCAGTTATTTCTAAAATGTAGAGAAAAATGACAAATATATAAAAATGTTAAATTGTTACAACACTGTCCTGGTAAGATTGAGAATAATTATTTTTCTTATGTATACTTTTTAAATTTACCAAGTTTTACTGACCATAAATTCTTACAGTTAAAAAAAAAAAAAAAAAAAGCCATATCGCCTAATACAACATAGTAGTGGTTCCCTTGCCCCCTTACCTTATGTAACCTTTCCACCACTACACACACTTCCTTATAGCGTACATCCTCTACTTCAGACCTAGTCCTTGATCCTCAATCCTACTACCAAAGCTTAACTCTAAAGGACCACTTTTAACCCTTCAGTACTAGGCCAACCCATACTGGCCAGTGTTAGTTCATTTTCTAGTGGAAAACACCACTAAGAATACTGATACCCAGTGAGAGAATGATATCTGTAAGAATCTTACTAGCTAACCAATACTTCAGCTTAACAAGGTTATAATGTACTTATGGAGGGAGGAAAGCAAGTAAATGTAACCATGGCAGATAATTACACTTATTGTGCAATGGCTCTTATTTTATAGTTTGCCTTAGTCTAAGTTTGGACTTCAAGCACTTTCATATTGTGAATTTATGCATGTTCAGAATATTATATAACAACCCAACTGTATCTAAGTTCAAAGATTTCAATAGATTAAAAAACCATCTTCAAAGCTCAGTGTCTGAAGTTTTCAACATTTCAGGGGTCTGGAATTTTCAAAAATAGACAGCTGTGCTGCACAGCTATCCGAGAGAAGATTCTGTTAACGGGACCATAAGAAATCCAAAGATGTCCTCAGCACGGAGCTGGGGAGCATTCCAGAATCCAGATGTTCAGACGATTTACCCTAACTTTAAAGGAAAGTGTTTATTTACAAGCTCTCCTACCTAACAGTGACTTTTTCTGACAACTAATTTTACCCGATATGCTTTTTCTTATCTTGTTTTCCTTCTTGTCTTCCCTCATGTCCCCAAGCCAAACCTGAATTTCTATATACTGAAAAACCAAGATACTATGATAAACTGAAACATCAGATATGGAATTAAATGACTAAACAGAATTTACTAAGTGCTACTATGTTTCCAAATTTACTGTTTATTAAAAACCATATAA
>PITA01028984.1:0-18452 GCA_004023965.1 Spilogale gracilis | reverse complement strand
AATATCTGTTTGCAGAAAATTGTAAGATTCTGGTGAAAGAAATGAAAGATCTAAATAAATGGTGAGTTACTCTGTATTTATAGATAGCAAGATTCCGTATTGTTAAAATGTCATTTTTCTCCAACTAAATCTATGGTTTTAATGCAATACCAATTGAAATCCTAGCAATCTATTTTGTAGATACTGAAAAAAATAATTAAAAAGTTACATAGGGGTAAAGACCTTGAATAACCAAGACATTAGTTGAGAAGAACAAATTTGGAGGTCTAACACAACCTAATTTCAGGATTTACTGTAAAGTTATAGTAATTAAGATAATGGCATTGGTACAAAAATAGGCATATATATCCACAGGCAGAATAGAAAGACCAGAAAGAGACTCATAAAATAGAGTGAACTGATCTTTGACAAAGGAACAAAGGCAATTCAGTAGAGAAAGGATAGTCTTTCCAGCAAATGGTACTAGAACAATTGGACATCCACATGCAAAAAAAAAAAATCTATACAACCTTACATCTTTCACAGAAATTAACTCAAAATGGCCCGAGGCCTAAATATAAAATGCAAAACTGGAAGATAATCTAGATGAAAATTTATAGGATCTCAGGCTTGGAGAGGAATATTCAGATGCATCAAAAAAGTATGATCCAGGAAAGAAATAATTCAGTTGAACTTCATTAGACTTATATACTTTTGTTCTGAACAACACTATATGAGAATGAAACACATACACAGATAAGGAGAAAATATTTGCAAATGCACAGCTGATAAAGAACTTGTGTCCAAAATATACAAAGAACTCTTAGAATTCATCAATAGGCAAACAACCCAATGTAAAAATTGGCCAAAGAGCTCAGACTCCTAACTGAAGACAGTATATAGATGGCATATGAAAAAATGCTTAACATAATTTGTTGGTAGGGATTTTAAATTAACATATAATGTATTATTTGTTCTGTGATTAATAAGTGTTACACAATTCAAAACACTCACCATAGCACATACCTTCCCCAGTGTCCATTATACAGCCACCCCATCCTTCCCATCCCCCTCCCTTCCAGCAACTCTCAGTTTATTTCCTGAGATTTAGAGTCTCTAATGGTTTATATCTATCTCTGGTTTCATCTTGTTTCATTTTCCCCTCCCTTCCCATATGAACTTCTGTCTTGTTTCTCAAATTCTTCCTATCAGTGAGATCATAGGACAATCGTCTTTCTCTGATCGACTTATTTTGTTTAACATAATATGTTGGTGGGAATTTGCAATCAAAATGAGATAGGACTATACATCTAGTAGAATGCCCCCCCCACCCAAAAAAAGAAGCCCCGACTATACCGATTGCTTGGGAGGAAGCAGAGGAAAAACGACCTTCATTCACTGCTGGTGGAGATGCAAAATGGCCCAGTTCCTTAGGAATACATTTGGCAGCATCTTACAAAGTTAAATGTAGCTTTATCAAACCAGTAATCATGGTCCTGGTTTCAAAGTGTGTATCTACACAAAAATGGGCATGTGATGTTTATAGCAGCTTCCTTCATGATCATCAAAAATTGGAAGCAACCAAGATGTCATTCAGTAGGTGAATGTATAAACAGACTATAGGACATCTGCATCATGGAATGCTCAGTGATACAGACAAATGAGCTATCAGGTTATGAAAAAAAAAAAGGATGGACCTCAAATTCGTATCTCTAAGTAGAAAACAGACTGAAAAAGCTACATACATATGAATCAAGTTATGTGACCTTCTGGAAAAGCCCAAACTACAGAAATAATAAAGAGACCGTTGGTTATCAGAGGGTGAAGAGGAAGGAGGGGAGAGTTTAAGGGGTAAAAGCTAAGATAGATTTATTTATTTATTTATTTATTTATTTATTTATTTATTTACTCTCTCTGGCAACACTGTGCTCTAGCCTGTCATAATGGCAGACCTCCTGTTATATTTGTGAAACCCATGGAACCTCAGAGCACAAAGGGTGGACCTTAATGTCTTCAAATAAATAAAAGTCCTTAAGGAGGCAGAGGACCCCAGAAAGGATTACAGATAATGATGAAAGATTGTGATGAAACAAATAGAATGAAACAAGCTCCCTGAAAGTTGGGACAGAGAAAGGGCTGATGCTAAGTAACTGGGTAATGAGACAGTCACTGGAGGTCAATTAGAGGCCACTTTTTCTGTAAATCTAAACTGTCTTAAAAAAAATAAAAAGTACAATTATTAAAAATAGAGGGAAGGGGCGCCTGGGTTGCTCAGAGGGTTAAGCCTCTGCCTTCGGCTCAGGTCATGATCTCAGGGTCCTGGGATCAAGTCCTACATCCCGCTCTCTGTTCAGCGGGAAGCCTGCATCCCCCTCTTTCTCTGCCTGCCTATTTGTGTGATCTCTCACTCTCTGTCAAATAAATAAATAAAATCTTTAAAAAAAAGTGGAGGGAAAAGTCAAAGTAGGTTTACACTGCAGATCTTCTCAGAGGTGTCTCTTTACTAAGGCAGCGTTCGACAATATTCATGGAAGGAAGTTCAGAAACCTGGCTCTCTCTTTTTCCATATCAGTTTAGGATTCATCCAAGTTAGGTCTGCAACATCTGTGTTCCCGAATAAGAGTGACCCATACAGTGATGACTGGCAAATCTAAAATACACTTTATTTTCTGTATTTGTGTCAAGAACTTTCCCCTTATTCTGGTACTTTCCTCTTTTCTGTATAAAAAGTGAGCGATGACGTAGCTAAAAATGAAGTTAAGACTAGATTAAGCAAGCATTTACAGTGAACTCTTGCAAGTCTGGCTGGTATACCACCCCCAAGGAGGGGCTTTGTGTGAATTAAAAATAGTTGAGGTCAGTACAAAGTTCTGCAAAAGCAAGTTTGAGGATAGGGAAGAATTCCCACAGGGAGGGTCTGTGGCAAAATGGCCAGAGGGTGGGGCTGATGACCCCATTAGAAAAGTTAGGAGTCTTTCAGTTCTCACTCTTCACCCCGCCCCCCCACCTGTCTCCCTGCTTGACATGCCCACGATGTCACCTTGCCCCTTTCTTCTCAGCTGTGCTCCTCATCAGAGACACCCAAGCACTGTGACGTGTCCCTTGTCCCAGATCTTCCCAGGGCTGCTGAATGAGTAAATGACCTTAGGGGTGAAAGGAAAGCTCCTTTAATGGGAGCAAAATCACCGCTACATTGAGCACAGACTTGACCACATTCTCATTTTCATCCTCTGACAGGATTGGGCTGGTGTGGCACAAATTCTATTGTCCTATCAGGTTTAAAGGATGCCCCGCCCAAGGGAAGGAGGAGCAAAGGAAAAGTCTGCTGAACAGATTTTGCTTTTAGATAGACTGCTTAAGATAGAGGACCTTTACTGAGCACTTAATTGTGTAAGTAAGTATTTCCGTCTTTGCGGGATGAAGAGTTTTCCATTTGTCATCTCATTTGATTTCACAAGAACTCCATGAGCTAACTTGATGTGCCCATTCAGTGGATCCAAGTCACCCAGCTAGGAACTGCGGAGGTAGACTTCTAATTCAGCTGGTTGGTCTCTAGAGCCACATTCTTACCTACCATCGTGTGGATCTCTCTACACAGTTTGGGTGTCTGCTCGTTGTCAGAGCTGAACAACTGGGATGTAGTCCTGATTATTAATTCCCTGTTATCCCCAACAGACATAATGTTTTGAGGCTGGTGAGAGATAAAACTATGAAAAAAAAAAACAAAACCAATGCATTCTACTTGATACTAAGGATTTCACTGCTACTGGAAGAATCCACTAAACAGGTTAAAATGCTAATAGTCATTCAGATGGGTTTTATGATTGTGCCTTGCCGGGAATATGGCCATGAAGAATTGTGACTTGCCATTAAACATGAGAAAAATGCTCTCATTTCCAACAAATGAATGTGATTTTGGTTGATATAGTGGATATAGTGTGTCTAAGCCAACAAGACTGAAAGATGCAGAAGAAAACATTTTCATCTAGATAATCTCAGTGAAGCAGTTTCTTAGAGTTAAAGATAAAAATAATCAGCATACACAGAAGGGCCAACTCCTATAAGATAAATGACTTCAAGGCTGTGATGACTGCTAGGGAGGAACTGGGTGCAAGTAATTAATGGCTGAAGAATAGAAGGAAAGCAGGGCATTACTTAAAGTTGAAGAGTGCACACCAGAGCGAGACGGTGCAGATAAGCCAGAATTCAGGGACATGGGGACACCTTGGAGTGCAGCTATATCCAGTGAGGTTTTTTCTTTTGCCATGAGTGCTAGGAAGTGACCCTAAAACTGATGATGGGAGTATGTGCCAGAGCAATCATTTTCACTTTTTTGGTTCCTCTTCCCATTCTCTCTTGGACACTTTATTTCCTCCTTGGCATTTATTACTTTCTGACATATTTTAGATTTCCTTGTACATTAATTGCCTGTCCATTCCTATTAGAATGGAAGTTCCCTGGAAGCTCCTGCTTAGCAACTGTGTGATGACAGGGTGTTCATTTAGCCTTCCTATGTCTGTTTTCTCATCTATAGAACCTTATGAGGGTGCTGGGAGGACTGCGTGGGGGAATGCACGCAAAATACTCAGCGCAGTGCCCGGAATGTTGTATGGACTCAATAATTAATCGTGGTTGTACGTCACTCTCATACCAGCAGGCTTTTGTGTCCCAACAACCTGTGGAAATGGACAGAAGGGTTCTAGTGATATAGGTGACTTACTGTATAAATGAATTCCATGGGGAAATTCCGAGTCCTTCTGGCGCTGGATCAGTGTAGCTTTGTCTCCCTAGAGGGGATACTATAATTAAAGACTCTTATAAGAAATGAATTACAACCACATCTGTATTAATCTTTGGGTTAGAGCTAAAGTATAAGCTGTAAAAAGTCTCATTTCCAAACCACCTCCAATAGACAGCTGGTCTTAGGAGCTCATTGGGTTTGAAGCAACAAAATTCCAATTTGAGGTCTGACCTTATGAGCCAGAGACTTGTCATGGTCAAACGTTTGACAGATTGTTAAAGTTTAACATATCCTGTTTAAATGTGTGTATTCAGGTGCAATTGGCTAGAACTTGAGAAGTTTGGATGGAAGGATACAGATGATAGATATGTTTTGTTTCCTTGTTTTAGCAGCATAGTTTCCTTTGTTGCAGTGAAGCTCTATTCTGCCACGCTGGATTCTGTCACTCTAGATTCTCCCACTTAGAATTATTTTAGTTTACTTATTTTCTCCTATTGCATTCTTGGCAGAAATGTAGCCCTTCTTTCTCTGCCTTGACCCCTGAGACACATGTGAATGGCCTTGGCAGCAACTCAGACCATAATAATCCTTTTCTACCTCCCTGTAGGAGGAAGCAGGTTCCTGCTAGGTCAGCGGGCCTAAGGAAATTTCTCTTGTCCCGTAGGGAAACCAGTGAATTCAGACTCAGTCAATGTTATTGGACTATCCATGCAGGGATGGGGATGTTAGATAATGAGACATGGCAGGGCTACCAGGAGGCTTCCAGGGGTGCTGAGCCTGTGGCTGGCTTGCCAGGCATTTTATGTTTTTATGCCCTTACTTTTGCAATCTTTTCTGCTTTTCCTACTATTTCCAGCCAGTGGAATTCTGTCCATAATTCACAGCTCAGAGGCAACACTACATCTTTGTTCTCGATTGCCCTTTGAAGAGCTTCTCTAATTTCATGGAGTGTCGCGTACACCTCTTTGATAATATCTTTGTGAGAGCGCTCATGTCACTTTTATGGCCTGGAAGCCCCTTGAGGGGAGGAACCATGTCTAACTCATCTTGGCACATAGTTCCAACTTTTAGAATCCTTATTCAAGCATTTATGTCAAGTCACTTGGCCTCACGGGCCTTAGGTGTGGTCTTTAACTCTATGGGGGTTCTCTTTATGCTGGGTTAACTGGATTCCCACAGTATGAGAAGAAATAACTACTATTTTTGGTTGCTTTTCATTGCTGGGAAGGTATGGAGCTGTTTTGTGCCCCTTCTCATTTTCCCTCATCCTATTCATTTTCTTTATAGGCTTCCAGGAGTGGATGAAGAATCTGTCACAGAAGCCCAAAGACTCGTCATGTTGCTTATCTTTTATATTGAAGATATTTTCATCTTGAGGGTCAGGGAAGAGATGCCAGCCCCTCAGGGTCATGATCTTGAAAGCACAAAAAAGTACCAATTTTCGAGCCCATTACTTGAAAGTATGCTTAAAAACTCCTGCAATGCTGGGGTTGGGGTCGGGGGTAAGGGGAATGCGCACCTGAATAGCTTCTGACTTGGTTCTGGCTCAGGTCATGATCTCAGGTCATGAGACTGAGCCCTGCACAGGGCTCCGCGATCAGTGTAGAATAGGCTTAAGTTTCTCTTTCCCTCTCCCCCTTGCTCCTCCCCTAACCATGCTTGTGCTCTCTTTTTCTCTTTCCTTATCTCTCAAATAAATCTTAGTACCTCCTACTATTGGGCCTGATTGTAATTTAATTCCACACTGTTGGTTTTTCTTGGAAGTTATTTGCTTCTAAATAAATATTGCCCACCATATGTATAACAGAGTAATTCACTGTTGGTCAACTTCTGAACTCATAATTTAAAGCAGCACAAAAAATCTAAGGAAGAACAATGTTTTACTCATTTAGTAAGTTTTACAATGTAACAGCTGTTATACATTTGGGGAGATAAAGCTATTGAACAACTGAGGTGTTCAAGTCTTGCTTTCTACCTTCCACAGTTTCTTTGATTGCTTTTATGTTACAGCCAAGCAGTTTCTGAGACATTGACAGGAGCCGTATTCCTGCTTTCTTTCCACTTCTGAATCCTGTTTTACGTATATTGTCATCAAAAACATAGGAAAACGTTCTCTGCGGAGTTTATCTGCTATCAGAAACTATGAAAGATAAGTGATGAGTAGTATAAAGAACTGTTTTGAATCTTTTAGAAAAATAACATCTAAAAAGTGAAACACACATGTTCCTATCAATATTTTCCATCTTCTTTAGAATATAGTTTCGTGTCTGTGTCACCTTTCCTACCCTTGTCCCATTTCTTTTTCTTATTAACCACCAGATACACTCATGGTCAGAGTTCTGTCTTCCTTTCTTTTACATCTAAAACTTAATTTATTGCACTTTCTATGCTAGCCATTTCACTCTGGCATCAGTTTTCATATGCACTTGTCATCTAATCATCTGAGATCCTTAGAGATTATTCAATGCAATTGTGTCTCACTGCAAGAATCTTTCAGCATCCTTAAGATCCATTTTCCTCTTCAGCCTCTCACTTCAAGCGACAAATCCTTCTACCTGTGGACAGCTCTAGTTTCTCCTAAATTCTTTATTTTGAGTCCAAATCTTTTTGCTTGTGATTTATCCTCATTGCTCCTAGTCTTGCCATCTGGAGCCACATGGGACCAGCCTAATTCTTCTCCTATAAAGCTTCAGATGTTTGCTGTATCAAATCTTCCTTAAACTGTCTCCAGACTCTGCATCTATACTGTCTCTAAATTGTTTTTATAACTTGGTTTTGAGGTCCTTTATCCCTTGCTCATCCTTTTGCCAATGTCCTTCTCAATGGAATTCAACATCCCAGATATTTATCAATCTATGTGAAGCCCCAAGGAATCAGTTCCTTTGATCTGAAGTTCCTTAATCTGCCTTTGGGCCAAGATTGCATTGAATTGTCTAACAGTCCTGTCATATCATAGCTTATAGCAATCTTGTATTCATTAAAGCCACTAGATCTTTTTCTCAAGAATAACTTTTAGATGTGGTTTCCTTTATTGTGTTTGGAAAATTTAATTTTTGAAAAGAATTGAGGGCTTTTCTTTTCGTTGACCCAGATTCATCATTCCAGGCAACTGAAGGCATTTGAAAATCATTGGCATCCAATAATAATTTTCAGTCTTTTATTTAAAAAGAATTAACCAGGAAGTTATACTTAAATGTACAAGTGCCTACACCCAAATTTTGACATGGGAGTCAACAAGAATGTTATTGGTTAATTTAAGTGAGACATAATATCTCAAAGTTTTTATTTTTATTTTTTAAATTTTTTATTACATTATTTTATTTTTTCAGTGTTCTAAGATTTATTGTTTATGCCCCAGACCCAGTGCTCCATGCAATTCAAAGTTTTGATTTTTAAAAAATTCCAATGTAGTTAACATACACTGTTCTATTCAGGTATACAATATAGTGATTCAACAGCTCTATAAATTAGTCAGTGCTCATCAGAAGTGCACTCTTAGTCCCCTCACCTATTTCACCCATCCCCTCACCCACCTCCTCTCTGGTAACCATCAATTTTCTATAATATTAATTGTTGGTTTGTTTCTTTTTTTCTTTGTTTCTTAAATTTTGCAGGAGTGATATCATATAATATTTTTTTCTTTTACTGTCTTCTTTCACTTAGCAGTATGTCTTCTAGCTTCATTGATGTTGTTGCAAATGGCAAGATTTCATTCTTTTCTTATGGCTGAGTAATAGTCCCATTTTGTGTATGCGTGTGTGTGTGTGTATGTACATATACAGATCATATGTATCACTTTCTCTCTTATCCATTCATCTATTGGAGGACACTTGGGCTGCTTCCATAATTTGGCTATTGTAAATAGTGTCATAATAAATGTAGGGATGCACATATCTTTTCAAGTTAGTATTCTCATATTCCTTGGGTAAATACCCAGTAGTGGAATTCCTCGATCATATGGTAATTCTGTTTTTAAACTTTTTGAGGAAACTCCATGCTGTTTTCCCCAATGACTGTAACAGTTTGCATTTTGACCAACAGTGCACAAGTACTCCTTTTTCTTCACATGCTTGTCAACACTTATCTCTTGTGTTTTTTGATTTTATGATGTTTTTTATTTTATGTTTTGATGATATCTCACTGTGGTTTTGATTTGCATTTCCTTGATGAGTGATTTTGAGCTTCTTTTCATGTGTTGGCCATCTGGATATCTCCTTTGGAGAACTGTCCATTCATGTCTTCTGCCTATTTTTTAGTTGGATTGTTTTTTGGTGTTGTGTGAGTTCTTTATGTATTTTGGATACTAACTTTTTTTTTTGATACCTTTTATCAGATAAACTATTATGCAGATATCTTCTATTCAGTGGGTTATCTTTTAGTTCGGTTGTTTCCTTTGCTGTGTAGAGCTTCTCATTTTAATGTAGTCTTTTTTTTTTTTTTAGAGATTTTATTTATTTGACAGAGAGAAACACAGCCAGAGAGGGAACACAAGCAGGGGGAGTGAGAGAGGGAGAAGCAGGCTTCCCGCCTAGCAGGGAGCCCAATGTGGGACTCGATCCAGGGTCTCCGGGATCATGACCTGAGCTGAAGGCAGTCGCTTAACCAACTGAGCCACCCAGGCGCCCCTTTAATGTAGTCTTGATACTTATTTTTGCTTTTCTTTCCCTTCCTTGAGGAGATCTCTCTAGAAAAATATTGCCACAGCTGATGTCAGAGAATGCCTCTACTCTCTTCTAAGACTTTTACTGTTTCAGGTCTCAGGTCCTTGATCTATTTTGAGTTTGTTTTTGTGTATGGTGTAAGAAAGTGGTTCAGTTTCGCTCTTGCATGCAGTGGTCCAGTTTTCCCAACTACTTTTGTTGAAGACTGTCTTTTTCCCATTGCATATTCTTGCCTCCTTTGTCAAAGATTAATTGACCATGTAATTGTGGGTTGTTTGGGGGGTCTCCATTCTGTTCTGTGTGTCTCTTTTGGGGCCAATGTCATTCAGTTTTGATTGTTACAGCTTTGTAGTATATATTGAAATCTGGGATTTCAGTTTTGTTCTTTTTAAAGATTGCTTTGGCTACTCGTGAATTTTATTTTTGTAGTTCCATACAGATTTTAGGATTATTTCTTCTGTGAAAAATTCTGTGAGTATTTTGATAGGGATTGCTTTAAATCTATAGATGGCTCTGGGTATTAGGAACATTTAACAATATTTATTCCTCCAATCCATGAACATGGGATATTGTTTTATTTGTATCAGTTTCTTTCATTAGTGTTTTATAGTTTTCAGAGTACAGGTCTTTCACCTCCTTGGTTAGGTTTATTCCTTGGTGTTTTATTATTATTTTTGGTATAGTTTTCAATGGGATTGTCTTCTTAATTTCTTTTATACTTCATTATTATAAAAATACAATGAATTTCTGTATGTTGATTTTGTATCTTGTGACTTTATTGAATTAATTTATTCTAGTATGTTTTTGGTGGAGACTTTAAAGTTTCCAAAAATAGTATCATGTCTTCTGCAAACAGTGAAAGTTTTACTTTTTCTTTACCAACTTGAATGCCTTTTATTTTTGTTGTCTAATTGTTGTGGCGAGGACTTCCAGTATTAAATTGAATAAAAATGGTGAAAGCGAACATTCTTTATTTTTTTTACTTTAAATTTATTTTATTTTTTCAGTGTTCCAAGATTCATTGCCCATGCCCCACACCCAGTGCTCCATGCAATAGGTGCCCCCAGTACACACCACCAGGCTCTCCTATCCCCCCACCCCTTCCCTCCAAGTCCCTCAGTTTGTTTCTGTGTCCAAAGTCTCTCATGTTTCATTTCTCTCTTGAATTACCCTACTTCCCACTCCCTTTCCTTCTCCTACTGCCCTCCATATTACTCCTTATGCACCACAAGTAAGTGAAACCATGTGATATTTGACTTTCTCTACTTGGCTTATTTCACTCAGCATAATCTCTTCCAATCCAGTCCATGTTGCTACAAAAGTTGGATGTTCATCCTTTCTGATGGAGGTGTAGTACTCCATTGTTATATGTACCACATCTTCTTTATCCATTTATCTGTTAAGGGCACCTTGGCTCTTTCCACAGTTTGGCAGTTGTGGCCATTGCTTCTATGAACATTGGGGTACATAGGGCCCTTCTTTTCATTACATCTTTATCTTTGGGATAAATGCCCAGTAGTGTAATTGCAGGATCATAGGGTAGTTCTATTTTTAATTTTTTAAGGAATCTCCACACTGTTTTCCAAAGTGGATGCACCCCTTGCATTTTAAGAGGGTTCCCCTTTCTCCACAGCCTCTCCAACACTTGTTGTTTCCTGACTTGTTAATTTTGGCCATTCCGACTGGTGTAATGTGGTATCTCAGTGTGGTTTTGATTTGAATTTCACTGATAGCTAGTGATGTTGAACATTTTTTCATGTGTCTTTTAGCCATTTGTACATCTTATATGGAGAAGTGCCTCTTCATGTCTCCTGCCCATTTTTTGATGTGTTCATCTTCTTTTTGGATGTTGGGTTTGAGTAGTTCTTTATAGATCTTGGATACCAGCCCTTTGTCTGTAGTGTCATTTGCAAATATCCTCTCACATTCCGTGGGTTGCCTCTTTGTTTTGTTGACTGTGTCCTTTGCTGTACAGAAGCTTTTTATTTTGATGAAGTCCCAAAAGTTCATTTTCGTTTTTGTCTCCTTTGCCTTTGGAGGCGTGTCTTGAAAGAAGTTGCTGTGGCCGATGTCAAAGAGGTTACTGCCTATGTTCTCTTCCAGGATTTTGATGGATTCCTGCCTCACGTTGAAGTCTTTCATCCATTTTGAGTTTGCCTTTGTGAGTGGTGTAAGAGAATGGTCTAGTTTCATTCTTCTATATGTAGCTGTCCAATTTTCCCAGCACTATTTATTGAAGAGACTGTCTTTTTTCCACTGGATATTTTTTCCTGCTTTTTCAAAGATGATTTGCCCATAGATTTGTGGGTCCATATCTGGACACTCTTCTCTGTTTCATTGGTCTATTTGTCTGTTTTTGTGCCAGTAACATGCTGTCTTGGTGATCACAGGAAAGCGAACATTCTTGTCATGTTCCTGATCCTAGGGGAAGTCCGTTTTTCCCCATTGATGATATTAGCAGAAGGTTTTTCATATATGGCCTTTTGTATGTTGAGGTATGTTCCCTCTAACCCTACTTGATTGAGGGTTTTTATCATGAATGGACATTGTACTTTGTCAAATGCTTCATCTTTTTAAATATTATATGGTTTTTATCCTTTTGTTGATATGATGTATCATGTTGATTATCTGCAAATACTGAACCATCCTTGCATCCTGGAATAAATCCCACTCAATCATGGTGAGTGATTCTTTTAATGTATTATTCAATTATATTTCGAGGATTTTTGCTCTATGTTCATCAGAGATATGGGCCTATAGTTCTTTTTTGTAGTGTCTTTATCTAGCTTTGGTATCAGGATAATGCTGGTCTTTTGGAATGAATTGGAAGCTTGCCTTCTTCTATTTTTTGGAGTAGTTTGTGAACAGTTTTAACTCTTCTTTAAATGTTTAGTATAAGTCACCTGTGAAGCCTTCTGGTTCTAGAATTTTATTCAGAATTTTATGATTATTGATTCCTTTTCATTTGTAGTAATCACTCTATTCAAATCTTCTATTCATGACTCAGTTTGGGGTGGTTATATTTCTAGGAATGTGTCCATTTTTTCTATGCTGTCAATTTTTTGCCATATATTTTCAAAATATTCTCTTATAATCCCTTGTATTACTGTGGGTTCAATTATTTATCATTTTTCTTTTTGTTCTTTTTTTCTTTTTTCTCTCTTTTTTAGTGATCTCTAAACCAAACATGGTGCCTGAATTCATGACCCCAAGATCAAGTCACATTCTCTACTGACTGAGCCAACCAGGCACCCCTCTCCTTTATTTGTATATTGAGTCTAGCTAAAGATTTCTCAATTTTATTGATCTTTTCAAAGAACTAGATCCTGTTTGCATTGATTTTTGTTCTGTTGGTTTTGTTTGTTGTTGTTTGTTTTGCTATTTCTTTTTTTAGTTTGTTTTATTTCTGCACTAATGTATTATTTCCTTCTACTTGTTTTGGGTTTGTTTTGTTCTTTTTCTAGCTTGTTTAGGTATAAGATTAGTTTGAGAATTTTCTTGCTTCTTGAGGTAAGTTTGTATTGCTATAAACGTTCCTCTGTAGAACAGCTTTCCCCATATCTTTGAAGACTTTAAGCTACTGTGTTTTCATTTTCATTTGTCTCTGTATATTTTTTTATTTCCTCTTTGATTTCATGGTTGACCCATTCAGTGTTTAATAGCATGTAATTTAACCTCCATGTATTTGTGTTCTTTCCAGATTATTTCTTGCAGTTGGTTTCTAGTTTCATAGACTTGTGCTCCAGAAAAGATGTGTGGATTGACTTCGATAATTTTGAATTTGTTGAGACTTGACGTGATCTCTTTTGGAGAATATTCCATGTACACTTGAAAAGAATGGAATATTCTTTTAGGATGGAATATTCTGAATATATTCTTTTTAGGATGGAATATTCTGAATATCTCTGTTAGAGCCATCTTCTCCAGTGTGTCATTCAAAGCCACTGTTCCCTTGTTGATTTTTTGATTGGATGATCTATCCATTGTTGTAAGTGTAAGTGTAAAATTAAATAAAATTTTAATAAATATGTTTATTAAATTTAATTTTCAATTGATTTATTTTAATATATTTCAAATTTATTAAATTTATTTTAATAAAATTTTGAGTAAAAGCAGTTATTATTATGATTATTTCCTTTATGTTTGTTATTAGCTGCTCTATGTATTTGGGTGCTCCTATATTAGGTGCAAAAATATTTACATTTGTTCTATCTTCTTGGATTGTTTCTTTTACGTAGTGTTCTTTGTCTCTTGTTACAGTCTTGTCTTTTGTTACAGTTTTATTTTTTATTTTTATTTTATTTTATCTTTTTAAAATCTTTGTTTTAAAGTCTATTTTGTCCTTTGTAAGTATTGCTATGCTGGCTTTCTTTTCACTACCATTTGTATGATAGATGCTTTTCCATCCCTTTCGCTTTGAATCTACCAGTGTCTTCAGGTCTGAAATGAGTCTCTGGTAGGCAGCATATAGATGGGTCTTGCTCTTTTTTTTTTTTTTTTTTAATCCATTCTGTTTTCCTGTGTCTTTTCGTTAGAGCATTTAGTCCATTTACATTCAAAGTAATTATTCATAGGTATGCTCTTATTACTATTTTGTTACTTCTTTTGTGGTTATTTTTGTAGTTCTGTTTTTTTTCTCATGCTCTTCTCTCCCTGTTTGCTGGACTTCTTTAGTGATATACTTGGATTCCTTTTCCTTTATTTTTTGCACATCTGTCATAGAGTTTTTGATTTGTGATTGCTTAAGTATGAACCAATGTTGTACCCTACTCTACATTTTAGGTTTATTTTGTGCATATCTGGACTGATTTTTATATATATACCTAATTTTACTGTTTTTCTGCTGCTTTTCTTATTCCTGCTTTTAGTCTTTCCTTTACATTCAAAGAACCTCCTTTGACATTTCTTATAGAGGTGTTTTCAGTGGTAATGAATTTCCTTTCGTTTGTCTGGGAAACTCTTTATCTCTTCTTTTATTCTGAATGATAGACTTGGTGGTTAGAGTATTCTTGGCTACAGGGTTTTTTGTTTTTGTTTTTTTTTTTCAGCACTTGAATTTATGCTACCATTCCTTTTTGGTCTGCAAAATTTCTGCTGAAAAATCTGCTGATAGCTTTATGAAGTTTCCCTTGTATGTACTGTTCTCTTTTCTCTTGCTGCTTTGAAATTCTATTTATTGCTACTCTTTGCGGTTTTAATTACTATGTGTCTTAGTGTGGACCTATTTGGGTTGATTTTTGCTGAAGACCCTCTGTGCCTCCTAGATCTGTATTCCTGTTTCCTTCCCTAGATTTGGGAAGTTTTCAGCTACTATATTTTCAAATAAGTTTTCTGTCTCCTTTTCTCCCTCTTCTCCTTCTGAAATCCTATAATGTGAATGTTGTTATACTTGATGGTGTTGCCAAATTCCCTAAGTCTATTTTCATTTATTATTATTATTTTTTATTGCTCTCCTTTTCAGCTTGATTGCTTTCCATTCCTCTCTCCTTCAGGTAACTGATTCATTCTTCTGCTTCCTCTTGTATACTGTTTTTCTAGTATATATTTTTTAAGATTTTATTTCTTTATTTGACACAGAGAGAGATCACAAGTAGGCAGAGAGACAGGTAGAGAGAGAGGAGGAAGCAGGCTCCCTGCTGAGCAGAGATCCCGATGCAGGCCTCGATCCTAGGACCCTGAGATCATGACCTGAGCCAAAGGCAGAGGCTTTAAACCACTGAGCCAGCCAGGCACCCTATTTAGTGTATTTTTGAATATATTATTTTATTTCAAGAAAAAGTGTAAGAACAGGGAGGGTAAGAGGCAGAGGGGACAGAGAATCTAAAAAGCTGAGTCCACACTGAGTGCAGAGCCCAAGATGGGGTTCAGTGTCACAACCCTGAAATCATGACCTGAGCCAAAATCAGGAGTCAGACACTGAACCAGCTGAGCCACCCTGCCATCCCTCTATCTAGTGTATTTTTTATTTCAGTTATGGAGTTCCTAATCTCTGATTGGTCATTTTTTATATTTTTTATTTCTTTGTTAAAGGTCTTGCTGAGGTCTTCCACTCTTTTCTCAAGTCAAGTGAATATCTTTATGACCATTACTTTTAATTGTTCCTCAGGCTTATTATTTATCTCCATTTTGTTTAGCTTTCTTAACTGGTTTTGTTCCATTCTTTCATTTGAGACATATTCCTCTGTCTCTTCATTTTGTGCCTCTGTGTATGTTTGTGTGTGTTCAGAAAGACAGTGAAATCTCCTGCTCTTGAAAGTAGCAGCCTTACAAAGACAAGGTCCCGTGGTGTGCTACAAGGTAATGTCCCCTGACCACCAGAACTTGGCACTTCAAGGGTGTCTCCATGTGGGTTGCATCTGCCCTATGGTTGTGGCACAGTTGTATTTGCCTTCATTGAAGTCATCTATGACGGCTCTTTGCCTGCTGTGGCAGGGTTTAGTCCCTGTGGTGTTGGTGAGCCAGTCTGGGGCCAACTTTGTCTGGAGTGGAGTCAGGCAGGCATTTGCCAATGATGCAGTAGAGCTGAACCATGGAGGGCTTTCACTGTATTGTCCCCTGAGCAGCTTTTATTGGTCAGTGGGGCCTGCATTCAGACCAGAGGTCTTTCCCCAGCCCCCTGCTGGGGCTACAGTATGATTGGTGTGTGTAGTTCTCTTCCCCTCCTCCCAAGGCGGGAGTCACTTTGGAGTGGTGCTTGCCCTCATTGGGGCTGCTTGCACATTGTCAGGCTTGTGACACCAGTTTGGGTGGGTTCTGACCAAAGGCATATTGGAGAGGATGAGTATGTGGGGGAATGTGAGGGTGGGGTGTGACGGGCCAGCAAGGTCCCACAAGTCCACCCCAGGAAGGGGCCTGTAGACACCCCCCGCCCAGGAATTGAAGCATGTCAGGTGGGAGGGAGTGGATCCATGGAGTGCCAGGGGGGTGGGCAGTGGTGTTAGCAAGTGAGTTGGAGAGTGTTGTTACCATGCTAGTTCCCACAGGTGTCCACATATCTAGGATGGGGACTTCAGGGAGGCATATTGTGCTTGCTGCCTCCTTTGCTCTTGGAGAAGTCTCCCAATGATCCCTGCCTCTACATCGTAGGCTCTGAGATTAGTAAATGAATGTCACATCCCTCTATCCCAGTTTTTCTCAAACTGTTGCTTTTAGTCTGTATTTCAGCAGGGCTATTTGTTTTGCTGCGTCTTTAAGAGTGGGGACTCAGTGCCTCTCACCCTCTAGCTCTCCCAGAGCTGTGCCTCATGATTTTTAAAGTTCCAGGTATTAAGCTTGGCTGATTGTGAGATCTTGTGAAGATTCATCTAGTCCCATTTCCAAAGCCAAATGTTATGGGTGTTCATCTTTCCAGTGTCTGAGGCTTCTGTTCCTTCCCTCTCTCCATGCCCACAGCCTCCATCACCCAGACAGTCCCACAGGTCCATTTAGCTCCTCACCACATCTCTGCCTTTCCTACCCTCTTTGATGCAGCCTCTTCTCTATATTTAGCTGTGAACAGTCTGTTCTGTCGATCTTCAGGTCATTTGCTGGGTTATTTATACTGAGGTGGGTGTTATCTAGCTGTATCCCTGGAACCAGGTGAGCTTAGCATCCTCCCACTCTGCCATCTTCCCTGGAAGTCTCTTGAAGTCTTTATTAAAATGACTCTACCAAGTTTCTCATTTCATCTTGCCTCCTTGTAACTGAGGGAGGAAAGATGTGCTTGGAATCTTGCTCTCAGTAATTCAGATGAATAGATATTTATACTTTCCAGAAAATAATACATTTAAATACTATGACAAGGCAGTACATCTTTAGGTAATAGGACAAAGCTGGATACCTTCCTTTGCCCCACTAGCTCACTCTTCAGTAATGTCTATCTTGATGTATGCTCAGGTAGGGTGAGCTGTCTGACTCCACCAAGGGTACTTTGACCTTTGGCTTCTGATTAGGTTCAGAGAGTGGGCATTATCAGCAGACAAGTGGTGGTATGTGAGGACAAGAGGGAGGATAGGATGATAATTCTTCTGGCACTCTCTCTAATGGGTTCCCAAATCACAGTGGAGTGGTATCTTTATACTACAGATCACCAGTCTTTCTCTCTCTCTCTTTTCATATCTCTCTCTCTCTCTCTCTCTCTCTCTCTCTCTTTCTCTCTTCAAGTGGAGTAACAGCCCCTTCCCCAAACCCTCAAGTTTCTCACCACCCCATGCCCTAGAGCCCTACCTCATCTCTCCTGAATTTCCCTTATTCTTCACAAAATTTGTACAAGTCTCTTCACTAAATTCTACCATATTATCCCCTTGGTAATGTGATCTTTTTCCTGCCTGGACCCTTAGTGGCATGGCAGTCTATCGGAATTGCATGTTTTGAGAGGTTGGCAGTAACTTTCATGAGACACAGCTCTGTGCAGATTCTTCCAACATTGGTCATGAGATGACTCAGATCTTCCAGGATTTTTCTGAAATATTAGAAACTCTTCATGCACTAACAAGTTCTAACTTCATTTGGTCTTCACTTGGCCAAGTACTTAGCTGTAAATACCAATGTCCCTATCAGCTCCTGGATCACGTATCATTAGTCAGCTGGGAAGTGCTCATCCACCCAATCCTCAGGGAGTACTTTATGGAAATAAAAGAAAAATGTGCCTAGACTTGTAGACCCTTGGGAAAAGAAAACTGACCCCAGAGGTCCATGGATGCTGTCTCAGTCCATTTGAGCTACTGTAACAAAACACCACAGATGGTGTGGCTTACAAACAACAGAATTTATTTCTCATAGTTCTGGAGTCTGGAAGCCTGAGACTAGAGTGTCAGCATGGTTGAGATCTCTCAGGTTTCAGACTTCACCCTATGTGGTGAAAGGGGTCAGAACTCTCTGGAATCCCTTTTATAAGGGCACTCATCCCATTCATAAGGGTTCTACCCTCATGATTTTAAACCCCTCTTAAAGTCCTTACCTACTAATACCATCACCTCTTGGGGTTAGAATTTTAACATGAATTTGGGGGAAAATGAACCAATCAGACCATAGCTTATGCCCAGTTTAAGAAACACTGGTACAGAGAGTAAGTGCATGAGCTTTGAAAATTT
>PITA01028983.1:0-18543 GCA_004023965.1 Spilogale gracilis | reverse complement strand
CTAATTTGATTCAGAGCTAGGGTTTTGGTAGCTGGTGTGATATAAAGACAAGAGGTTGGGGGACACCTGGGTGGCTCAGTTGGTTAAACGTCTGACTTCAACTCAGGTTACCATCCAGGGTCCTGGGATTGAGCCCCACGTCAGGTTCCCTTCTCAGTGGGGAGTCTGCTTCTCCCTCTCTGTCTGCCTGCCATTCTCCCTCCTTGTGCTCTCTCTCTGCCAAATAAGTAAATAGAATCTTTGGAGGGAGGGGGGTGGGGGGATGGGAGAGCCTGGTGGTGGGTACTGGGGACACCTAGAGCGGGGAGCACTGGGTGTTGGGAATGGGGAATGAATCTTGGAACAATGGAAAAAAAAATTTTAGTAACAATAAAAAAAAAAAGATTTTATTGGGAGGGGAATGGGTGAGCCTTGTGGTGGGTATTAAGGAGAGCACATATTGCATGGAGCATTGGGTGGATGCATAAACAATGAATCTTGGAACGCTGAAAAAAATAAATTATTAAAAGTCAAAAAAATAGAAAACACAAAAATACAAAAAAAATTATTTGACAGAGACATAGTGAGAGCGAGAGAACACAAGCAGGAGGAGTGGGAGAGGGAGAAGTAGGCTCCCTACAGATCAGGGAGCCGATGTGGGGCTTGATCCCAGGACCCTGGGATCATGACCCAAGCCGAAGGCAGACACTTAATGTCTGAGCCACCCAGGTGCCCCTAAATAAAATTAAAAAAAAAAAGGAATAAAGACAAGAGGTTTGGAGTTGAGGATGCTGGTTAACAGAGTAATTTAAATTATAAATCATGGCATAGAGACAAATGGAAGGAAAGAGATCTAAGGTTGATAATCTTGGGAAGGAGGGAAGACTTAATGAAATAGAAATCACTGGCAATACTGAAAGCGAGGGCTTGTCATATCTGCAAGGATATATCACTCTTATGTGATACACTGAAGTTCAGAACTTCAGATACAGATGAAAACATCATCTTTTTTTTTTTTTTTAATTCCAACAAATGGAATCCGGGATGTAGAATAATTTTTTGTGGCTCATGAGCATCCCCATCTTTTGTTTTGTCAGATTGCCTACAAAAAAGGTCATGCTGAACAGCAGTCTCAGTTCACAACGCTCCCGGATCCTCCAGACATAGAATTCGCTAAGAAAGTGACCAATCAAGTGAGCAAGGTAAGCAAGTAGGACTGGGCCACGATCTCCCTTGAAACCTCTGGCTTAATCATCTCAAACCCCCAAAGTAAGAAGGGGAACCCAAAGACCCAACACCAACACTGACAGTAGTTTTGCAATATGAACCTAAAAAGTCTACAGCAAAAACAATACACCCGTTAACATTGTGGGGCCATGTTAATCAACGTTTGGTCCGCTTAAGTACTCGGTGATCGGTAAATTGTGTCTTCCGGAAGTGCTACTAACTGAGAACCGAGTCACCACACATTTTTTGGAGGATCTAATTGTCTTAATTCAGTGTGAAGACCTCATATGGTTTTATGCTCTCTGTCAGACATGGAGAAAATAAGAATGCATGAGTGATCTCTCCGATGTGGCGTAGTGTGACAGCTGTGGGCAGCGTATCTCATAGCTTTTAAGGCCCAGGCAAACGGCTTAGTCTGTCTATATTTAGGCTGGTGAGCTAGCCGGCCTCATGGAGAATGCCAAGAGACAGATGTTCAGCTGATGACCCATACTGAAGTCCTATTTTAAATTGGTTCAAATGAGGCCACTTTCTCCTGGGATACTGCTGCTTTTAGATACTTTTCTTTGTCCTCCGTGGAGTTGAGTCCTGATTCGGTCTTCTGCTTGAATCACGGTGGAACCTCAAAGTTTCTATCTCGTTTAGGTATTTTTGGGGAGAAGATGTCTCCGGGAAAGGAGGAGAAAGAAAAATTGTGGAGGATGAAGTCTATTCAGTGATGTTTTTAATGTCTGATATTGCAGACTACTAACCAAAGCCAAGGGCTTATTTGGATGATAGCTCTGAGAAGTACAGTACATTTTCCCTAGAAGAAATGCCATGAACCTGAGCTTTGCCTGGGGCCAAGCAGAAATGAGCTTTAGAACTGTCTATAAAGAGCTGGCCTACTGAGAGTATTCATGCTTAAATAAAATTAGGGAACAAGAATAATCTGTTTTCAAGAAAAAGAATAATCTGCTTTCAAGTGTCATTTAGAAAGAAAAAAAAACTATTTTTAGTTTTTATTTAAAGCATATTTTAGAAGATATCTTACTAATGCAACACACTTAGCTTATTTGAGTGTACAGTGTGGATACTTGAACATGACAAAAAACCCAAATAAATCCCTTTACAAACTCCTCTGTAATCAGTCTCCACTAATTCAGACATGCCAGTTAGTCTAGATTTGTGCTCTGGGGTGTGTAGTGCCATCATCCACAGGTGACCACTGAGCATTTGAAATGTGATTGTATAAACTGAGGGTCCTATGTGCATGAAGTAGACACTGGGTCTTGAACACTTAGGACAAAAAGAATGTAAAACAGCTCGTTATTTTCATATTGATTACATGTTGAAATCATATCTTTGGATCTGGTGGGTTAAATACTATAGTAAAATAGATTAAAATTAATTTCACACCTGTTTCTTCTTGCATTTTAAAACTGGCTAATTAGAAAATTTAAAATACAAGTGGTGGCTTGCATTAGATGCCTGTTGGACTGAACCACCTCATCTGGATACGGGGGCATTTATTTGACATTTTGAAAACCTCACCATTGCTGGGTTTGCCCTTGTGGAATAATACTGTGAGCCAAGGGAGGATGGCTGGGGAGGAAAGTCACAAGACTTGGCTCTTCATCCCAGTCTTACCCAAATCCCAAGTTTTAAATGGCAGCTGGGTATCCAAAATAAAACTCACTTTGGGAAGAAATGCTTGTGATTGGTAGCAGTCCATCCCACAACAGACCATCCAGTAAGAGGACTATGGCTGCAGGTAGAGGAGAGAGAGAGGTCATTTAGCTGTGGGACATGCCTCTGTTCTCTTGAAGTGTTCCCCACCATCATGGGCTTTGACCTAGGTTTCAGTATCCTCATTTCCTTGCTCTCCAACACGGATAAAATCTCCCTATCTACTCACTCTTAGGTATTTAAATTCAGCATTTCCTTGGCTGTGTTTCCAGATCCATCCCTTCACCTTCCAGCCTTCAGTCCATATGTTAATATGATTGTGTATCTGCAATGATTATATGGCTTATATATTGATTCTGTTGTTTACCAGCTTTCCTTACTGGATCTTTCAGAATCTGTTCTCTCACCTTTATCTTTGGCCAAAGCCACCAGCTCCGTGCCAGCCCTGGTCCTGGCTCAACCGCGTTTTTTTTTGTTTTTTGTTTTTTTGTTTTTTTAAGGATTTTATTTGACAGAGAGAAACATAGCGAGAGAGGGAACACAAGCAAGGGGAGTGAGAGAGGGAGAAACAGGCTTCCCGCCGAGCAGGCAGCCCGATGCAGGACTCGATCCCGGGTCTCCAGGATCATGACCTGAGCCGAAGGCAGTCACTTAACCAACTGAGCCACCCAGGCGCCCCTCAGCCGCGTTTTGTAGCTCTAACACAGGTGGCCCGGCAGGCAGGTGGTTCGTGTGAGTGAGCGTTCCAGTGAGGTCACTGCGCACACGATGGCCAGCTGGAAATGGGGTTCTGAATGCAACGCTGGGAACTCCCTTTACTTTGTCTGTGCTTGCCTCTCTCCTTCCTTCTAGATTCATAGTGTGAGGAAAAATATGAGATTTCAGGCTAGAATGTCCAGTGATACCTAACCGGGATCTAGAGTTGAAAGGAAAATCTCTGTCTCCTTTATTCTCTGTGCACACTCCTGCCACCAAATGGTTTTTTTTGTTTGTTTGTTTTTTGTTTTTTTAACCACACTAACCAATTTTCTGAATCCAACTTGGTGTCCTATTAGTTCAGTTCTAACATTATCTACCTAGAGTTAGCCTCAGATCTCACAGTTAAGGGCTCAGACCCACAAGACTGGCCCTACTTCAGACAACTAGTTGTAAATCTGGACCTCCCATACTTCTGACTGACTGGCTTAAATCCAGGGCTCCCGTGACCCCTTCCTCATGTTTAATAATTTGCTAATAATTGACTCACAGCACTCAAAGAAAAACTGAGGTTTATTACATAACATAGGATACAGATAAACAACCAGGATAAAGAGGTACATGGGGTGAGGTCCTGAAGGGTCCCAAGCACAGGACCTCCCATCCCTGTGGAGCTGGGGTGTGCTCCTCTCCCAGCATGTGCATGCGTTCACCAACCTGGAAGCTCTCTGAATCGTGCACTTCAGGGATTTTTCTTTTAAGATTTTATTTGTGAAAGAATTAGGGAACATGAAAGCATGGGGGAGGAGCAGAAAGAGAGGGAGAAGGAGACTCCATGTTGAGCACAGAGGCTGATGTAGGGCTCGATCCCACAACCCCGAGATCATGACCCGAGCCAAAATCAAGAGTCACATGCCGCTCAACCAACTGAGCCACTCAGGTGCCCCTGCTTCAGGGATTCTTTGTGGTGGTTTCATAATATAAGCCTGACTATTAACTTTATCTCCTACCCCTCTCCCCTCCTCAGCTGATGAAGGGCAGGGTGGAAAGTTCCAAGCTTCTAAGCGTGGCTTGGTTTTTGTGGTGACTAGCCCCCATTATATTGCTACCCAGGAGTTGTCTCAGAACAAGAGAAAACCTGGGGTATCTGGGTGGCTCAGTCGGTTCAGCCTCTGACTCTTGATTTCTGCTCAGGTCCTGATCTCAGGGTCATGGAATCAAACCCCATGTTGGGCTCTGCATTCGGTGTGGAGTCAGCTTGTCCCTCTTTCCCCACTTTCTTCCCCACACCATCAAATAAAACAATGAAATCTTAAAAAAAAAAAAAGGGCAACCCAATCACTCAGGAGATTATAAGGAGCTATTAGTATTAGGAACTGGGGGACAGACATATATGTATACATACATATATATATACACACACACACATATATATACACACACATATATACAGATAAATACTAAGATATATATCTTAGTATTTCACTAGAATATTTTTAAAAACATCTTTCAGCAAATATTGCTGCACAGCAGGAAGGTGCCAAGCTCTGAAATTCTAAAACTATGGAAACTCCTCTATTACAAAGGATTAGGGAGAGCTTTCCACTGATTTCATCAGAAGAGATTTGGTTGAGTTAGGAAAGCAGCCCTAGGCCCAATATGGGCAATGAAAATATCTGTTGGGACCCTCTCCACTGGTGTGAGAGAATAGCATTTCTATGAATGAAGCTGTCAGAAGTCCCAGTATTTAGCAACTCACAGAAAACGTGAAGTGTGATTAACAGGCTTTGTAGTCCTTCCATTGGATAACCACATCAAAACCACAGATGCAGATGTGGAAAGTAGAAAATGAAGCCGTGTGTTTAAGTAGGACATTAGGGTGTCTAATTTGTGGCCCAATGCAAGGCTCTCAGCTCATTTCTGAGGAGGAGGGACTGTGGTCTGAGGAAGCAATTTTACATTTTACATCTATCGACATGTGGCTACTCTCTTGCCCACAGAAGGCGTTCCAAAGCGTGAATGGACCCAGTGTACTGTCTTCTATTAAATGAACAAACACAGAATCCTATAGAAAGTTAAATCCGTTCTTTTCTTTCTTTTCTTTTTTTTTTTTTTGTTAAATCCATTCTTGCTGGCAGATTTCCACTGGTGGGTTTCAAATGTGACAGATGGAAGGACTAGGGTGGAGTTGGAGGGAAAGTTGGGTGTTGGACCCCTGGTACCACTAAGCTGTCTCTGTGGGCCACGTGAACACTCAGGCCTTGCTGCCAGGCATGTAGAGTAAGACCCTCGGTGGACAGAGGCGGTTCCATGTAGATACGTACCTCTCTCTTCCTCTCCTTCCTCAAGCTACGGGCCTTTATTCTTTCAACTCCCTCCTACCTATAAATGAAGGGGAAGCCTATAACTTTCTTAGGAGTTAACAAGCTGCAGCCTCAATCCCTTGTACTGAAAATCTTCCCAGTCTTGGTAGTACTCGGGCGTGGACTGGGAGAGCTCCACCTCCAAGCTGACCCATTTTAGGTCCTGGTTCATGAAGAGGAAGAAGTGGGGGTGGACTTTGAGTGAGAGTGTTGGGGTCTCATACTTCTATTTTGCGTCTTGTTTTATTTTACTTTTTTTTGGAGTGTGAATGTGTGAGTGGGGATGGGGAGGATCAGGAAGGGTCAGAAGGCAAGAGAGTGAATCTTAAGCAGGCTTCACACCCAGTGTGGAGCCCAACACAAGGCTCAGTCTCACAACCCTGAGATCATGACCTGAGCCAAATCCAGGAGTCTGACATTTCACCAACTGAACCACCCAGGTGCCCCTGCATCTTCTTTTATTATCTTTTTAAAACATCAGATATGTATTTTTTAATGTGAGAATTAATTTTTACTTAATTTTATTTAATGAATCTACATACATGATTCTTATTTCTCCATAATGGCCCAATGTTCAGACGTCATTAAATGCTGTGGGGACACCTGGGTGGAGCAGTTGGTTAAGCCTCTGCCTTTGGCTCAGGTCATGATCCTAGGGTCCTGGGATCAAGTTCCACATTGGGCTCCTTGTTGGGTGAGGAGCCTGCTTCTCCTTCTGCCTATAGGTCCCTCTGCTTATGCACTCTCTCTCTCTGACAAATAAGTAAAATCTTTAAAAAAAATGCTGCCGTCTCAATTTTAAATTCTGTTACAACGTTTTGGGGGTACAGCAGGCTCTGTTGTCCCTACCCCCTAATATTGGAGGTGTCTTCCTTTGACAGCAAGCAGAGGAAGGGCAATATCCCTCACCAAGAATGTAAATTGGAGATCTTAATCTGGGGTGCATGTACATTAAGAATTCTCTAAAGTTGTGTTTATGAACATTTTTCAGCTTTCTCAGATTTCTAAAGAGATGTATTCCCCAAAAAGTTTAGAAATACTTCTAGAGACAGTCATCCAACTGAAAAATCCTTTTGACTGATTGAATTCAGTCTGTGTTGGTTGACTGAAGAGTTCGCTTCATTTTTTTTAAAGGAGAGTAGACAAATTAATTGGTGCTTTAATGTAAATATTTTCTCAACAAAAATTTTTATTGAAGAACACACACAATTTTCTCCAGTTTCTTACTCTGTTATGCTATCAATGTTATTATTATTGTAGTTATCATAACCTACAATTGTTTAAGACTCTTAAGGGTATGAACTGATTAATCTTAGTGTGGAAGGTACTATTATTATTGTCAGTGCTATGATTGTGAACCCTGAAACTTGGAGAGGCTAAGTCACACCTTTGGTAATGATGGAGTCCAGTCGTGGGCCCAGGACTCTAAAATTTATAGTTACAAAAACCACGTGGGCTATTTATTGGTATATTAAGCTCTTGACTAGAAAGTGTATAGGCATTTGAAAAAGAGTGAGCATCCTTTAAGTCACCCTCACTGGCTCCGCACATTTTTGGCATCCTTGGCACTGGTTCTGTTAAAGGAATAGCAGAAAACCCCTTTCTTTTCTCTTGAAGAGTGTAGTGGGGGTGTAGCCATGTGGAAACCTTGAGACTCATTGGTTGTGTCTGATAACACATTTTCCAAGAAGGAGAAATTGCTGTAATCCAGCTCTGGCTTTGGCTCGTATGCCCAGATTTGGGATTGACTAGTTTAATTTTGTTCTAAGAACAGTATAGGCCAAGGTAGTTTGAAGCCACCTCTCATAGACTCAGCTCAATTTAGTGTATTCGAGCATGCATTCATGAGGTCACTTTTGTGTGCTGCATTTTGTTTTAGGTTCTGAGGGTATGCACATAAGGAAGACATAATTCCTGTTTTCCAGAGGCTTGCAGCCTGGGATTTAGGTGGGGTGGTGTTTGGGAGTAAGGTGTGGCAATTTTGGAATGATTTGCCAGTTCTCATTAAAATTCCTTTGAGTCTCAACTGGAGAGTCTTATTAATTAGCCTGGAAGTCAGATTTTATATTGCTTTCTGGATAACTAGAAGTTTTGGTAAAGCTCAGAAACAAGTTCATCCAGCATGGAAATCTGGGGTTGAGTGGTTTTATAATAACTCTGAAGTAAAAGTGGAAGATACTTCTGAGTCTCCTCCCTCAAACATCAGAGAATATCCATAAGTTCTGAATGAACTAAATCCCCAGATTCAACAAGACAGTTTCTTTGATGTTCTCTGTCCCTGACCTTTGGAGCTCCTTCTTAGGGGCTACATTTCAGCCTCTTATAATTGTTCCAAATCTGTTAAGTTGCTAATTGTTTTTGTGATGGCCCTCGCTACCATCTCATCTCTCATTGTAACCTGACCTATGTAAGCCAGGAAGAGCAGGCCTGTGCGTAAGCTCTCCAAGTGGCCCCTGTCCCCCTGTGTGAACCCTTGCATGGTCTGTGCTCACAACAGTTCTCCAGCATGTCTTAATGTCTTACAGAGGAAATACCAGGAAGACTTTGAGAATATGAAAGACCAGATCTACTGGTCTTTATTACCTCTACCCTCTTGCTCAGCTTTCTTGTTGACACTGTGCTAGAAGATCAGAAGACCTCTATTAAGAACTTAAGGGCCATACTCAAGATATTTTTTTATTTAAAAAAAATTTTTTTTTTCTCAAAGATTTTATTTATTTGACAGAGAGAAACACAGCCAGAGAGGGAACACAAGCAGGGGGAGTGAGAGAGGGAGAAGCAGGCTTCCCGCCGAGCAGGGAGCCCGATGTGGGACTCGATCCCGGGTCTCCGGGATCATGACCTGAGCCGAAGGCAGTTGTCCAACCAACTGAGCCACCCAGGCGCCCCTAAAAAATTTTTTTAAAGATATTTT
This sequence comes from Spilogale gracilis, assembly GCA_004023965.1. Lineage (NCBI taxonomy): Eukaryota > Metazoa > Chordata > Mammalia > Carnivora > Mephitidae > Spilogale > Spilogale gracilis. Next base: position 9,696 of record PITA01028983.1, on the reverse strand, counting down.
TAAAAGCTGCCCATTACCACTTTTCTGTCTTACTTGTCAACTTCTGTATTTTCTATATTTTTTCTTTTTTTTCTTTTTTTTCCTAGCAAAAATACAAGGCAGACTATGAAAATAAAATCAAAGGCAAATGGAGTGAGACACCTTGCTTTGAAATCACAGCTGCCAGGATGAATGCCGATAACATCAGCACAGTAAGTAGGAAGGAATGGACAGATGTTCTTAGGTCGTAAGCTCTTAGCCCCCAACCACACCTGAAGTGGTACCAGAACATTAGAGTCCAGGTACCTCTTCTTGGGGACAAGACCTGTGTAGAGTTCCTAACCAGAAAGAAATCTCCCAGTCTTCCCTCCTTTTTGAGGAAATACTGTTTTGATCAGATTCTATTATTTTTGCCTTAATTTTCATATGAACAACAGGGTTTCATAGCGGGCCCTTGTACATTTAGTCTTTGCCTGGGCAACCCAAACTGCATTTATAAAGCTGACTAGTTTTGTGCCAGATGTTCTTCACTGAAAAACCCTTTTTCTTTTCTTTGAAGTTTTCTGTCCCTGGCCTTTGAGCTCCTTCTTAGAGGCTGCATTTCAGCCTCTTATAATTGTTCCAAATCTGTTAAGTTGCTAATTGTTTTTGTGATGGCCCTACCATCTCTCATTGTAACCTGGCCTACCTAAGCCAAGAGGAGCGGGGCTGTGCCTAAGCTCTCCAAGTGGCCCCTGTCCCCCTGTGTGAACCCTTGCATGGTCTGTGCTCACCGCAGTTCTCCAGCGTGCCTTAATGTCTTACAGAGGAAATACCAGGAAGACTTTGAGAATATGAAAGACCAGATCTACTTCATGCAGACAGAAACGCCGGAGTACAAAGTGAATAAACAGGCTGGGGTGGCAGCTAGCAAGGTATGAGGAAATGTTCTCATTTGTCATGGTGGTCTTATTGTGGGTAGATTTCTTATAACTGTTGCGTTTGCATATAATGAAAAAAAAAAGAGGCTTCTCAGGCCAACAACAAAAAGTACTTTGGGGTTATAATATGGCAAAATTTTAAAAAATTTTTCTACTGTATGATCATTAATAATACTCAAGTACTCTCTTCAGTGTTTCATAAAGGACCTTTTGATACCTGCAAGTAGAGAGGCTGTGCTCTCCAACAGAAGGACCCCTCAAGAAAAGACAACTGGCACATTATCTGAATATGGACATTCCCACATTCACCATTACCATTATTCTTTTTTATTTTATTACTAATTGGTGAAAATCTAGTGACAGACAAGATACACAAATTCATGGACATGTTCATATACTCTATAGTGTAGACTTCGGTGAAGAGAGTCCTTGGTGTTCTAAAGCACTAGAAAACGCATAAATGTCAACGCCAGGCAGACCTGATTCAAATCCTGGCCTTGGCTCTGCTGCAGGGGGGAAAGCAGGACAAGCTCATCACCTAGGAAGTTATTTCAGTCTCCAGGTACAAGATAGTGATGTTGTGGATCAGGAGGAGAGCAAGGCAGGTGATGAAATGTACTTTGAAGGTAGAGCTGATCTGGTTTGTTGTTGGGTTGGATGTGGGATATTAGAAGAAAGTTTGGGTCTAAGCAACTGCATGGAAGGGATTTCCCTTTATGAGAGAGAAGAGCGTGGAAGGAGTGGATAATTATTTTTGGAAGGGAGACATGGGCTAAGCTTTCAATATGTAAGATCGGAGATGCCTTTTAGATATCTGATTGGAAATGTTAAGTGGACAGTTGATTGTATGAGTCTGAAGTTTCAGGGAGTTATCTGAAAGGGTTATGTAAATTTGGGAGTCATCAGTATATGGATAGTATTTAACATCATAAGACCGGAGACCATCAGGAGAGCAAGTGTAGACAGAAAGCTCTAAGGACTGATGTCTGGCATATCCCCATGTGAACAGATCAGTGCGATGAGGTAGGAGTAGAGTTAGGAGAGAGAGAGAAGTGAGTGGAGAAGGGGGTGATCAGCTGTGTCAAATGTTTCTGACATGAATTTACCCACATCTGGTCTCTGATGAACTTAACAAGAACAACTTGGTTGAGTCTGCTTAGAGAGGGCTCATGAGTGGATGAGAACAAAGATATAGAAGAATGTAAGTGTACTCAACTTTTTCAAAGTATTTTCCTGAAAGGAAAAGAAGAAAATGAGGTAGTGGTTGAGAGATATGTGGGTGAAGAGGGGATTCTCTTAAGGTAGAGGACAAAGATACCGTGTTTCTATGCTGATGGCAAAAATCCAGTGTGGAGAGAAAATAGGATGTTATTTGAGGCGGGAAGAGTGGCTGCAGGGAAATCCTTGAGTAGGTGAAAGGGGAAGGGTTCTGGTGCTTAACAGGAGGGGTAACTTTGCCACAAGTCCTGACAGTTCACCCATAAACAGAAGAAGAAATCACATAGCCCAGATGCAGGTAGGGAGACAGGAGGGTGTGTGGAATTCCTTTTGTGGCTGGTTGCTTTTTTAATAAAACACATAATTCTGTGAGATAGAAAGTTATGTCTTTTATTCCGGTAAAGTATGCCCTGTGAGTCTTCTGTGGGTGCTCTAGAGAGTGGCGCCTCTGTCTTTCAGCCGTGTATCTCCTCCTTTTGGAGACCAAACTGATGATATTTGGTTTTTGATGTTCTCAGATGTTGGTAGACTAGCTAGGATTCTTTAAATGGTTCTGTATTCTACAGTTATGTTGCCAGAATAAATGGTTGGCACTGAGGATCATGGTCAGAACTAGGATCAGTTTCTTGTTCTCCCTTGGTGCTTATTTAAAGCTTCTGCTAAAGCTGGAATCAAAGGTGCAAAGTGGGAAGGCAGAAAGAAGAGGTGAGGTTATCATCCATCATCCAACCTCCAGCTCCTTCTTCTCTCTTCTGCACATACATTAAATACACACATGCACGCACATGGTCACAGATGAAGCATAAGAGGGTAGACTGAGGATGCTTCTGGCTTGCTTTCTTTCAAAATGTTTTGGCCATTAGGTAGTTGGAGGCTAGGAGCTCAGTGAGGGTTGTGGAGCAGCTGGATGTCTGGGACATGAGGCACTGTCATTATTTGTGTGTGTCTTTTTTTTCTTTGAGGATGGGGACCAGGTGTTACTCTTTCTTGAACCTGTCCCAGAGCCAGCATGTCATTGATCCCCTATGGACATTTTTGAATGAATAAATGAATGGGAAGAAAAGTTATCCTGGAAATTTATGCAGTTGCTCTGCTGCTGTTATGAGTTACTATGAGTATTTTGTTTATAAGATGACGAGCTGCCACTTTTCTAGAGAGAAAATTGATTTATGGCACTATGTCATAGTATCCATAATAGAGACAAGATCAAAAATAACCCAGAGTGTTATTTTATCATTTTATTTCACTCCTACAGGTAAAATACAAAGAAGACTATGAAAAGAATAAAGGAAAAGCAGATTATAATGTACTTCCTGCTTCAGAGAACCCACTGCTCCAGCAGCTGAAGGCGGCCGGAAATGCCCTGAGTGATGTAAGGACATTTTTCTCAGAAAGTGTTTTTTTAACCTTAGCTTCCAGAGAGAGGAGATTTTTTCTCCTATAATGCATATATAACTAAATGACTAAGTGCACATGTAACTTTGCAAAACTTTAAGATTCTAGTGTCACAGTTCCCCTGGAGCCATTTACCCACAGGAAGACAGGACCGCCTCTGCGTATGATGTGTGTCAGTTTTTTTTTTTGGGGGGGGGGAGGGCTATGGATTTAGCTCCGTGGGCAGAGAAATCCTCATTTGCTTATAGGCTGTGGTGCCTGAGCTTCTGTATGGGAGTACACTGTAGGAGATATATGTGATCTTGACCCAGGTAGGAGGAGACTTTGAAAGGGGAGGAGGAGAGTGAGAGATGAAGTTACGTGTGTGCCCTGCCCTTGCGTTCATCAAGCGGGCCGAGGACAAATGTCCTGTGTCTCACAGCTTCTTCCCCTCACCTCCACCATTCTCTGTGCAGACCTTGGCCCTAGAAACCATCATTTGCAGACAGTATGACTTAAAAGATGGCTCCCTGAGTCTTTACAGGAGTTTCTCTGTGTGCAACTAAGAGTCTGACCAATCCATTAGATTTAAAATTGATTGGATAAGTGAGAAATGGCATTAAGAGACTAACAGCCTGAGACCACTTTGACTACATTAAGAGACTGAACATGTGCTCAGTTGAGTTTTTCCTTTACAGTTACACTGTATTAAGCTTTCCCTGTATTTGAGGATTATACGTGGTTCTTTCTGCGGGTTAGTTATCTTTTCTTTGTCCCTCGAGTGAAGTCAGCCCTGTAGAAATGGGTACCTGTGGTTGAGGAAGGGGGTGAGTGGAGCGGAGGCGGCAGGTGGAGCGTCAGTGCGTCTATCCGAATAGCCCTGTTGGGTAATCAGTGCAAAGCAGGTGTCCTGTTTCTCAGATGAAGGTCATCTTTAGCAAACTACTAAGAGCTCGGATTCAAATCTCCTTTGCTGATAAGGAGAACCATATAAAAATTTAAAAACCAAATAGCACCATTTACAATCTCCAAACCCAACATGAGAAAGTGACAAGACCCACTTTCTCAGTTGCACCTTTAAAATCAGTAGTTATTTATTGTTACCATTAGAGCTAAATTGAAATCCTAGCAGAGAAGAAGAGTGAGTGGCTTTATCATCTAAGTTCTTGTGTATACCATAATTTTAAGATATACTGTTTGCATAAGGCTTTTCACTTTGTGGAAGGAGGAAGAGAGTATGTGTATTTCTCGGTGTATGCTCAACTTTTTCATGAAGGTTTATTTCTTTAAAAAAGTCCACTGTTGCTCAGAATATCCATGTGTGTCATGGCACCAGCAGTGAGGGACGAGTGTGCGGGTTGTGGGAGGGAAGACGTAGGACAGCTGAAATACACACAGCTCGCCACATCTAGGGGCTCGGTGTGAGGAAGCATACTGGTTTCTAGATTTTTTGGTGACCGTTAAAAACCTAAGCTTTACAGTCAGTCTTTTTTTTGGGTGATATCTTTTTTTTCTTATTCTTTTGTTGAGTGTTGGGAAATACAAGTGTTACAATCAGTGTGGGAGTGACAGGAATCTAACTGATCTTTTTTTCTTTGACAGAAACTATACAAGGAAAACTATGAAAAGACGAAGGCGAAGAGCATAAATTACTGTGACACCCCCAAATTTCAACTTGATACAGTTCTACACAACTTCACTAGTGATGTAAGTAGTCCTATGATTACTTCTTCTGTTGAGAAAATATCCGTTATTTCCCCCAATAAATACATCAAATATGTTTTGTCTTTCAGACTAAATATAAAGATTCCTACTTGAAGAATATTTTGGGACATTATGTAGGCAGCTTTGAGGATCCATACCATACACACTGCATGAAAGTCACAGCTCAGAACAGTGACGTAAGTTCTAAGACAATCATGTAGCTTTCCAACTAACACGTCTTTAGGGCATGAATAAATGGTTGCAACCTTAAATCTGATTTCTTTTCCTCATAGAAAAACTACAAAGCAGAATATGAAGAAGACAGAGGCAAAGGCTTCTTCCCCCAGACTATAACTCAAGAATATGAAACAATCAAGAAACTGGATCAGTGTAAAGATGTAAGTCTGTAATAGGAACTTTGAATGTCCTTCCCCCTCGTAGCATCTGGGTTCAAGAGATACTACAATGTTAACACTTTTCAAATAAATGCAAGCAAGGAAGTTGCAAGAAACAAATATTTATTTTGTAATAGATGAACTGATTTCCCCTATTGTGATCCATACATTTCAAGAGCTAGTTCTAGTTCATTTCCCCAAAGAAGGGTTATCGAAAATCTAAGAATGAGAAGTTTCTTGTACATATGTGAAAGCATCTCTCAAAAACAGGGCAGTCTAATCAGAAAAGAGCCATATGTTTGATTAACTACAAGTTTTTTTTTTCTTTTGGGGAAGGGGTTCTTGGTTGGCCTCCAGGCCAACTTGGATTTGACCGCTAAAACAATTCCTTTTTTCCTCCACAGCATACCTACAAAGTCCATCCAGATAAGACAAAATTCACTCAAGTCACCGATTCTCCTGTTCTGATACAAGCTCAAGTCAATTCCAAACAACTGAGTGATGTAAGTTCCTTTAAATATGCAGGAAATCCAGTTAGGAGGGATAACCTATCCCAACTCTGCATATAAAATCCAGTGACTTGTCCATTTACCAAAAAAAGGCTAAGTAAGTTTTAGCAAATTTATCTTGTCTATATTTGTAATCACCTAAAATATCTCCTTATTTAGTTGCCTTGCATCTCTCGAATGGGTATCAGTGATGGTTCATTCTAGATGGGGAACTGATGTACCTTACTGCCATGGAAGAAGCTTGAGTTCTTGAGTCAGAGAGGACTGGGTAAAATTCCAGCTCTGTCTTCACAATCTGGCAGCATAGGCAAATTGTTGAACCTCTCTATGCCTCGCATTTCCTTTTCATAACTTGCGGTTGCTTTGAAGAGTAAATAAAAGGAGATATGAGCCTAGTAAATACCCGGGACTGGATCAGATAGTCAATACACCAGATGTCTCTGTCTCAAATACATTTTTGGAAAATGAAGTATTTAAGATAAGTTTTATCACATGAGTTTTAAGTATGAACTTCCAAGCTTGTGTCGAACTTAACAAAACAATGAAAGTAATCTCAGTCGATTCATGACCAGAAATCAAGTCTTCATATAAGTCTTAACAAACGATAATTTTTGTGCAGGGACATAACTAGGTTAGAACCTGTTCTCCAGAAAGTGAACATTGACGGTGGAAAGAGAGAAAGGGCTGTGAGTCTCAGAGTCCCCTGATTCCGAGGCCCGAGTGTGATTTGCCTGGAGAGGCAGCACACATGAGAGAGCCACCTCCTTCCAGGACAGTCCTACCCTGGGGACAGATGTGATATCCTACAGGTTGTCAGTAACGCAGGGTGGCCCACTCTCATCCTGGACTCGTGTCTCGATCTTTAACAACATTGTCCATTGTTATTTAAACAAAACGTATTTTACATTTTATTTTATGAAATGTACTGCACACGATTTTTGTATTTTGGGATGGTTCTTCTTTAGAACTCATTGTCTCCTTTACTTTCTGCCTCTCTCCTTCTCTCTCTGTCTCCCTCACTCTCTGTCTCAGCTGAACTACAAAGCAAAGCATGAAAGTGAAAAGTTCAAGTGCCACATCCCTCCAGATACTCCTGCCCTCCTCCAGCACAGAGTCAATGCCTATAACCTGAGTGACGTAAGTCCCCATATGCTGGGCCGTGGGCTGTTCTGACGACCAGTGCCTTTATTTCTGGATTGCTTCACTGAGTAAACACTTCTGTGTTCAGATGTCCAATGTTAATCAAGTGTTAAATGTTCAAGGAAGAACATTTAACCTGGGTATCATGTCCCTATGCCTCTACCCACGTATCTTTGAATTCATCTTATAAATGTAGGCAGCAATGTTGTAAGTAGCTTCATACAATCAGACAGTCTTAGTATGTTTTAACCAGCCCTCTAAAATACCACTACTTGGTTTGCCTGGGTGGCTCAATCAGTTGAGCGGCTGCCTTCTGCTCAGGTCATGGTCCCAGGGTCCTGGGATCGAGTCCCACATCAGGCTCCTTGCTCAGTGGGGAGCCTGCTTCTCCCTCTGCCTGGTCTACCTGCCTCTCCCCCATTTGTGTGCGTGGTCTCTCTCTCTCTCTGACAAATAAATAAAATCTTTTAAAAAATGCCACCACTCATGTAGGTTTAACTGTGAATCATAATGTTAGATATCTTAGCCATATATTTATGCTATGCTCTAATTAATTTTCATCCAGGGCCTGGTTTTTTAGATATAATTTCATTTTATTTATTCCTCAGATGTATAATGTCTCTTATTTCACACAAATGTGCTTATTTTTACGTGTAAGAGAGCTCACACTAGGATATATCAGGTATTCAAAAAGCTTTAAGGTCAAGAATCCATTGCTACCTTTCACTTTCAAAACTTAATTTTATAGAAAAGTTAAATTCCTCTTGGACGAACAGGGGAGGTCTCAATTTCTTCAACAGTTCTATAAATAAGTACTTAGATTATCCAGCATCAGTGAATATTGTAATGAATCATTTGATGAATTACATGTAATGAAATAATGTTTTCAGAGGACTTTGAGATCAAATTAAAGTGATATCTTTAGATCACAAAAAGTAAATTAACTATTGAACATCTGTGCCACTCTGTGAAGTACCTAGCATTAGGAATCAGACATTAGTGTGGTCACTAAAATTAGGTGAATGTGATGAAAGGTTCTAATGGGGAGTAGGGAACCTTGGTCTTGGAAAATTAGAGGCTTTGGCTTGAAGAGAAATGACTGAAATATGCATGATTTTCTGGACAATAAAAATGGTCCATTTTTTTTCATATTAAGCCAGAGTATTGAGATACTCATTAGTCTTTAAAGTGCGGTAAACATGCACATCATTTTTGCCAATTCCTTTTTAAAATGTTTCTGTCCAGAATATCTATAAGCATGACTGGGAGAAGAGCAAAGCAAAGAAGTTTGACATTAAAGTGGACGCCATTCCCCTGCTGGCAGCCAAGGCCAACAGCAGGATCGCCAGTGACGTGAGTGTGGCCTGGGCGCCTGGCGGGTGGTGGGCTGGGCGCGCGCGCAGTGACGGTGTTGAGCGGGTGGGATCTGGCATGTGTGATGTCTTCACAGGTGATGTACAAGAAAGACTATGAGAAGAATAAAGGGAAAATGATTGGAGCCCTGAGCATTAACGATGATCCCAAGATGCTGCACTCTTTGAAGACGGCGAAAAACCAGAGTGATGTGAGTGTCTTTGTAAATCGGCCTTGTTTTCAGATGTGGCTACACTCACTGTGTAATGTAATGTCAGATGGGACGTAGCCTAAATGAAATCTCAGATTCAGGAGGACAAGTCTAACCCGAAAGCCCATGGGGAAGAGATGATTAAGTTCCTCGTGCTTAGGACATCTCTGTACTTTGAGATACCAGTGAATATTGTAACCATTTCCTTCATCTTTTTAATGCCATCTTTTTTAATAGGGAGAAAATATACTAGCCATAGTGTTTTCTTTATTGTTTTTCCCAGAAATGAGCTCGATATCTCAGTATGTATATAAATACCTAGTCATTCCTTGTCATGATCCGACTTCAGGTACTTTGCAAAAATATATACAGAAAAATAAAAGACAAGAAGTGAGAAAATCAGGCTAAAGACCAATAAAGTAGGAAAACTAGATGAATTATAACCTCAAGAATAAAATATTTTAAGACATCTATAAAATACTTACTTCACGTTAAAGACTAAAATATTAAAAATAAAAGTCTTTATAAAAATTGCTTCTCTAACTCATGACAGAAAAGAAATAGTTCCTACTCCCTGTCATTTGTAAGTTTGCTTGTCTTCACTGAGTATATTTTTGGATTCCTATGTGGGAGACTTAAGAAGAATGTGTAGAAATACACGATACCTATAACAAAATGGAAATACCATCTCTTGTATATATACTTATAAAGGAAAACATTAGATCTCAGTGGAAAAAAGCCAACTCGCAAAGGTGTTTTAAAACACATTTTCATCAAGGGCTGAACTGAATACTTTCCTAGGACTGTGCCTAAGTACTTAAGGTCCACCTTATACCTTTTACCTAATTTGGCACTATTGAAAAAATTCATTTTCCTTCAAACACATTCAAGTG
>PITA01028982.1:0-18533 GCA_004023965.1 Spilogale gracilis | reverse complement strand
GGGGTATTATTAGATAATAGGCAGCTAACTAGAAATTACGTTTGCTTTCATTCTCATTGAAATATTTCCAAAAATGTGTTTCCTGTTTTAGTAAATACACAACAGTAAATAACACATAGAAGATGGGCACACAGACAGGAGGGTCGATGGATGGATGAACGGACAGAAAGATGTCCTGGGTCACATGGTCATTTTAGAGACCCAGTGGCCACCAGGACTGGTGTCCTGTCCCCCCAGGACTTCTTGTGTGACACAGGAAGGTCTCCCTCTGGCACCTACCCTGCCTCCCCAGGGAGGGCACAAGAAGAGGTCAGCTAAGAAAGGCTGGGAGGGTCTTCGTAAACTGTAAAGTGCCATGCCCAGAGGAAAGGTTGTCATTCCCAAGGAAGAGAACATGGGCTAAAGCGAAGTAAGGGGAATTCAAAATGTAGATATCAGAAGAATTTCTGCCCCTTTCTGTTCAGAGTAGCAGCTCCTGGACGGGGCCCTCAGGAGCAGAGTAGAGGCAGACTAGGCCCAGAGTCAGGGCTCCCAGGTCTGCCACTAACCATTCATGCTGTTTCCTTCTCTGTAAGGCAGGGATGAGGGGGCTCTTGGTTTCTTTGCCTCTCATGTGCCCTCCCACTGACTCTCCTCCCGCTCCCCCTGCTGTGGCGGCAGCAGGTCCAGCCCCCCCAGGACGCACTGGTCAGCGGGTCGATGCTCTGGGGAAAACGGTACGTCTTCCAGGGCCGGCGCTTGAACTTGCAGCAGAGCATGGCGCAGTAGTGCTCCTCCTCCGTCTGCCCGGCCTCCACTGGTGTCCCTCCAGGGGCCGGCTCCGGGGCTTTCTTGGCTGGGGCTGTGGGAGGACACAGGGGAACCATGTGAGCCAGCCCCAAGGCTGGGGCAGAGGCTACCCAGAGAGGGCAAGCAACCACAGACTCTAGACCTGGAGCGTGAGGACCTTGGGGCCCCCCATCATCTGCTATCAGCTCTGCGTGTGGAAACCGGGGTGCTGTCTGCAGCAAACCCCCCAGCAACCGGCCGGACACCTTTACCGCTGACAGTCTGAAGTTTCTTCTCAGGAACTGCCCAGAATGAACTATTTCTGGGCAAGTTAGGTGCTTCCAAAAGTCTGTCTATGTGTCTCTGTTTGGACCCCTTTTGGTTCTCTTCAGATGTCTAGGGGTGTTTCACATCCCGGACCCCCACCACTGAGGACCAGAAAGCAGGGAAACCTTGCTCTGGGTTTGCAGAGCAGGATAACGAACTCCTTCATCTCTGAAACGAGACACTGAAGGAGACCACTGCCTCCCTGTGTGCTGAAGGCGATGCGTTGGTGACCTACAGACTGGCTGTTGTAGGCTCAGCATGACTGTGTTTCTAGCTTTAGGACTGTGCATCCAAGCCCTGCTAGGTCCACTGTTAGCGCCCTGAGTTCTGAGGTACAGTCCTCCTTTGAAAAGACTTAGAAAATCTTCCTGGCAGGAGAGCACTTTTCTCATTTCCTCTGGGAATCTTGAAAGCAAGAAACTTGCAGGTAGCCCCATGAAATTATTGCAAATGAGGCCTCCAAAAAATAAGACTGAAAAGAAAAGTGAGGTTGGACACCATCTGTGTGTAAGGCCATATGACCCCTCCCAGGCAGGACCACCTGCCTGCCAGTGGGAAAGGACCAGAAGGGTCAAGGAGGGTACTGGCCCTGTGGGAAGGGGAACCAAGCACGACTGGATCATCGGTCAGAACTTTGACCTTATTCCCTCCCCCGGTTCCATAGCTAAAGCTGTGCATACAGGACCCAAAATGCAGACAGTGGGGATGTGCACTTCTCTCAAGCACCCTGACCATTTCCTTGGGGGGTACCCTCATCATGAGTTTACAAGGGGCACTAGGGGACCCATTTCTGGTAGGGAGAAGTCCAGCTCTGGACTTACAGGGCTTAGGGCTCTCCTCATCAGAGGTGACGTCAGGGTCGATGAGCTTCTCTTTCACCTTCTCTGTCCGCTCCTTGAAAAGCTTCACCAGCTCCTGGAGGCGGTCGTTGATGATGGCGCTGTTCTGGCTGGCCGCCGAGGCTGCACGATCCTGGCCACTGTGGACGCACCACCCAATGCTGAGCGGGCTGGGTAGGAAGGGAGCCCTGAGCTCCCTGAGGCCAAACAGCCTCCTCATCCCACTGGCCCAAAGGAGGCAAAAGCTGCCCCAGTTTCCTTCTGCCACCAGAAACATCAAACCCACTTTAATAGCTCCTAGGAGGAAATTCAGTCTGGGGCTCACACCTGGGGCCCAGCTTTTAGAAAATGTACCACATAGGATCTGATTCAGATGGGCAGTTCTGAGAAAACTTTGATGTCACTTGCATTTAGGGGGAAACTCTTGGAACTCAGGTCAGGACTGTTAGCCCCAGTTTGGGGTTCCCAGGAGATTCATGTCTGGGACAGATCAAAGAGGGGACAGGAAATAGGTGATTGAAAAAAAATAGTGCAGATACAGTCCGTATCCTTTTCACTTACAGGAATTTAAACTGTATGCACTTGCAGCAAGAGAGACAGATGGACAGGGAGATGGACAGAGAGAGAATGAATGAGAGTCTCCGCAACGCTCCACTCAGCCTCAGGCCAGCACCATGGGTAGTCAGAGACAGGCTGCAAATAGGCTGTCCTCTGAGCAGCATCACTCTGACCATCATGCTAAGCTGAGTGCAAAGCTAGTGTTTTCACATCTATTCGTTATCCAACACAGGGGTGCCGGAACTCACACCAGCCAGTCCCCTGGTGCTCACGTGACGGGCAGGCAGGAGACCAGCAGTGTGGGGGCCCCAACAAGAAAGGCACACAGGTATGACAGAGACACTAGCTGCTCGCCCACATCCACTCCCTCCCATGGGGTGGTCACCGGGACGCAGACACCCAGCGAGGGTGGCTGAGCGAGCTCCCACCAGAAGAACGTGAACAAACTAGCTACATGCAGCTTTGGGCCCCATGTCTAGCGTCCTCCCCTTCTAGGGCTGACCAACAGGGTCTCGGAAGCCACACAAAACTGGCAGAGCTGCTGTCAGCAGGGTCCCTAAATGACTGCATGGAGTAGAACCCTCCCCTGACCTGAAACAGATGTCTAGTGACATGATTAGACATCTTGTTGCTTTAGCCCCTGAGTGTGTGGGGTCTAGCTGTTACAGCGGCCGAACCCACCTTCTAGTGTGTGGGTCCCCACACTCAACACCTTAAGAGGCTTCAAGGCTAATCTTTATTATTATAACTGATTTCTGTCTTGTTTTCTGATACTAGACTCTGACCCTATCCTCACCCTACTGTGTAAGATGAGACTCCACTGCATACTCACAAGGACCAGTGAACTAGGGGTGAGCTTTGGACTTTTCTCTTTCTCCTTTAACTTTTCTGAACTTTCCACAACTCTGTAAAACAAACTCCATAAAATTATGGGTAGGGAAAAAAAAAAAAAAAGAGGCTGACAGGAAAGCCCAGTGCCTTCTGTGGCCCCTCCAGGAGCCAAGACTGGGAGTGGGATGGGGGTCCACCATCAGCCAGGCATCCCAGACTCTCCCAGAAAACATCTTCCATTGGCCCAGGCCTTGGAATAGTTGGATGTCAGAGACCCAGGTCCGAATGCCCTCACCTTGTCCCACAGGCCAGCTGCTTCAGAATCAGCTAGAGGCTTGTAAAGATGTGAGTCCCCCAGGGCCCATTATCTGAGCTTCTGATCCAGCGGGTCTGGGCTGGGAGCTGGGAATCTGTATTTTTTTTTTAAAGATTTTATTTATTTGACAGAGAGGGAACACAAGCAGGGGGAGTGAGAGAAGGAGAAGCAGGCTTCCTGCTGAGCAGGGAGCCCGATGTGGGGCTCGATCCTGGGACTCCAGGATCATAACCTGAGCCGAAGGCAGTCGCTTAACCAACTGAGCCAACCAGGCACCCCTGGAATCTGTATTTTTAACAAACTCCCTGGGTTCAGACCCCTGGAGATCCTTGCAGTCCTCACTCCCCCTGCCGACCTTCTGAGGGGTTTAAAGCCAGGAGCCAAACTTGGCCTGGGGGCTGGGAGCTCTCCTTTATAGCACAAGCCTCTGTGCATTGTGCAGATTATATAGAACTGCTAGGCTGGCCAGAAGCAGCCTAGACAGTAGGCCCAGCCCTGTCTTACTGCTTAGAAGCTGCTGGCAAAGCTGTGGTGGAGGGTTCTCGAAACGTCCATGCTCTCCCCGCCAACCCAACCCCTTCCCCTTGCCTGCTCATCCCCACCCACACTTTCAACCCTCTGAGACCCTCGGGGTGGTCCCCACTCACTCAGTGCCCTGCGGACTGGATGGGTCCAACCAAGCGACCATGGGGGATTCAGCTGGTGACAGTGCCTTGAGCTCTTCAGCCTCATCATCTTGGGAGGGCAACCTCTTCCTGCAAGGACACAGACATGGAGGGGCCTTCAGTGAGGGCAAGAGCCACAGGGAGAAGGGAGCCAACCCTGACCCCTGCAGATCACCCAGAGCTGAAACTTGGGCAGAGGGGAATGGGGCAGGGGGTGTTGGTGCCACCAAAGGGTCCTTACTTGCCTGCAGGGAGACAAAAAGGGAAGGGAGAGGGATACAGCCACTCTCTGGACCTCAGTCTCCACATCTGCTCAATGGCCTATTGTAAAAGTAACAACTTTGTATCAGACAAACCAGAGTTTGCCTCCCAGTCCTGCTTCTTACTAGTGTGTGACCTTGGCAAGTGACTTAAGCTCCTTGAACCACCTGTTTCCTCTAAAATGGGACCAGATCTACTCAACTCAATGAGATACTCAGGACTCAGTGGAGTCTCAGCTTAAATGTTCTTCTGCTTTCCCCTCGCAGTCCCCAGAACACCCCCTCCAGACACACACCCCTATCTGAGGAAGGAAGAGCAAATCCTCCCTGGGTGCCCTGTCATTCAGTCCACGTCTGCCACAGGACTCTGCATCTGGAGCCGTTGAAATCCCAGCTGATGGTGTCTAGGTGTGAATCCACCTGTCACTCTTCCCATCCTCAACCATCACAACTCAGAATCTGAGAGGCTTTTAGAGGGATGCAAATGGAGGGATGTGCAGCCCTCCCTTGCCTTTATTCCAGAAGGCTTTGAAACTATCCCATGACCTTCTGCCAGCTCGCTGGAGACAGCAACTCTCATGGATTCACCTTCTTCACACTCTAATTAAAATTCCCACCCACAAACACCGAGGCCAAAATTTGCACAGGTGGGACCCAAACTTGGTCCTCTTGCGCCTGGCCTGGTGCCCTCTCCTGAGCCAGGAGGGCACATGCTGCCCGAGATGCCTGAGTGTGGAACTCCAGCAGCAGCTAGGCTCCCTCACCCCTGCTTGGTGTGCATCCCTGTGCTGAGCGCCGTGCACGAGTTAGCTCACTGAATTCTTCCAGCAGTCTAGTAGAAAGTGGTGTGTCTATCCCCATCTTACAGTAGAAACACGGAGGACTAGAAGTGTCCCTGGCTTGCCTCAAGCCTCACATTGGTAGCTGGTGAACTGGGATTCACCCCAAAACAAGGCTTTAAGCTATGAGGCATGGCCTAGCCCATGTGCCCCTCCGTCAGGGTCTGTCATTTCCACGGCTTTCTGGTGCCTATCAGTTGCCCACAATGCTCATTCCATCCTTGACCAGAGGCAGCCCCATAGGCTTCCCAAGTCAGGTATCAGAATTCTCCCCTTTCAGGGTCAAGCTCAGGCAGAACTCAGGTAGAAGTTTCCCTGGTTTTTAGAAGTCGGGTTCAACTTAGCGCTCTGGGACGGTCTTGCTTGTTTATTTAATTCCTTGTTCATTGTCTGTCTCAGCCCACCAGGATGTCAGCTCTGTGACAGTAGGCCCCTGTCAGGCCTCTCCTTGATGAATCCCCAGCACCCAGAGCAGAGCCTGGCACATAAAGATGTTCACTAAATGTTTATGAATGAATGAATGAGTGAGTGAATGAATGATAAGGACAAGAGGAGCCTCACAGGCCCAGCCCATAAACAGAAGGCAGAGAGCTTGGATTCTATCCCCAAGGGAGCCTACTCCCCTCCCTGTGCCCAGATATCCACCCCCAACCCAGCCTGTATAAAGAGAACAGAGAGAGGTAGACCATATGTCTGCAATAATATTAGCTCTGTTTTTCTTCTGCTGTGTTTTGCATAGTTTGATGAACGAAACAAGAGGATTGAAGGGACAGTGAGCTGTGTTCCAAGCCTAGATGAGATTATGAATCTTTCCTTCACATTAAAATCAAAGAGCTCTCAGTTGGCCATCCACATCTAGCTCTCTCTGTTACAACAGGCTTTTTACCTTGGGTGAGAAAGTTCCATGGATGAGAGCAAAGATTAATCAAGAAAAAAGAATTATCTCCCAGTCCAACCACCACAAGAGAAGCATTGGCAGTTCCTCTGCAGCTTAAATGCAGTCATTCACAAAGCACTGCACTGTACTTCACAGTTTTCCTATAGCTATATGCAAGAACTCTCTGTTACCTGGCTCAGGTTGTTCAAAACCAACTCTAACCATACAAAAAGTTTATATCAAGAAGCATAAAAATGTGCACACCATGACCAGGATTCCCGCTTTTGAGGAAGGAGACCAAGGACAGAAAGAAGCCCAAAGAGATGTCCATAGCTCCATTATGGACAGTGTCCAACAAGAAGGTATCTGTTAGGTTCATTCTGGCACACAGAGCTGGAGGAATGTCAGATGCGGTCTCAAATGAAATGCGATCCAAATCACCCCTCTAGTTAAAACCACATGAAAGCATGGACAAGGTGCAGAAGAGAAGGCCATAAAATGAAATCACTATCTAGTGTAAGGATGCTTATTTTTCTAGGGTTTTTTGGTATCTCCATACCCTTATTTTAATAATAAAACAAGGGGGTGAAAATTTAGCCTTGTCACATTTATTACCCTCCTTCTAGCTTACAGTTGAGGATATTTGGGGCAGGACTTCCTTGGAGACCTCTTTATAGAGTCTAAAACCAGGGCTGAGGATCAGGAATTGGGCCATAGTCCCAGTTCTGACACCAAGTCACTGAGGAACCTTAGGCCAGCTGCTTTCCCCACTCTGGCCTCAGTCTCCCCTTCTGCCAAATGGCCAGATGGCACGGTGCTGTAAGAGAAGCATAAAAGCTACCTGTCAGTCCCTGCAGCAGATCCCGGGACCACAAGGGCATCAGATTTGGCAGGAGAAGGAGGTGGCAGCTCGGGTGTGGGTGGATTCTCCACGATGAGGGGATGGCAGGCTGTGTCAGCATCTTCCACCTGCACTTCTGGGTGCTCCTTTGTAGCAGGAACTTGGAGATGGAGGGGAAGAGGACAGTCAGAGAGATAGAGAAGCCAGGTCCCCAAGGCCTTGCTCTGTTCTTGAATAAAGCCACAGAAAGCATGTTTGGAGGGGCCCACTGAGAGCCTCCCCTCCCAGTGGGGCCCACAAGAGAGTTCTATGCAGGGGGTGCAAGAAGGCAGAGCCCAGGCGCTTCTGAGCGCCTTGGCCACCCCAGACAGCAGCCCGGGAGCTGCTCACAAAGCCACGACACCTCCAAGGCCACAGAAGCTCTGGAGAACAGCCTGGAGTCCAGCTCTCCTGAGCTCTGGTTTCTTGGTCCAAGTGAAGCTTCAAGGACCTGGGGTTTGGCAGGAGTGGGGGTGGGATGGATGGCAGCATCCAGAGAGGGCAGGGGGAGGCTGAGGGAGCCCTCGTCTGAGGGCCTGGCCTAGCACAGCCTCAGGGCTTCCCCTCTGGGGGCCTCCGTTTCCCCATCCCAAAGTAGAGGTGATGAAGGCACATGGCCTCACACTCTTAAAGGGCCTCAAATAGAGACATCGGGCAGTTTCTTGCAGTCAAGGGTAACAGCCCGTCCTTGGAGGGTGTGTCACCCGTTTGGGGATCCATTTTGGTGCCTCCTTATCTCTGGAGGTGCCAGGAGCCCCCGAAATTCATCAGCCCAACTCCTCCCCTGACCTCTGGGAGACCTAGTGCCGGGTCCCACATCCCAAGTATGGGTCCTCCTTGGCGAGTCTGGGGTGGCCCTGCCTCAGGCTTCATCGCCCACCCCAGGGGCTGTGGGGAAAGGCCTGCCTGAGGCGAAGCTCGGAGGACGCTGAGGGGTCGAGATGGGGTCCCCCCCCCCACCTGGGTGGGACCACTCTCTGGCAGTCGGCCCAGGGTCCTCAAAATGAAAGGAGAGGGAGCATTCTGAAGGCCTTGGAGACGCCACTTTCTTAGTAAATGACCGCCATGGGGAAAAGCCAGCACTTCATGGAATGTGGCGGAGGGAGGCTAAGCAAGACCTTTTGGCATTTACTCTACTAAGCTTTAAGCCCTCAGAGGAAGAGGGTGAGCAGGAATAGAGAAGTTTCTAACAAAGGAAGAAGTGTGGCCAGACTAACAAGAGCTACCCCCAGGCTGTGGAAAGCAGGAGAGAGCCTGAGGCACCAGGGAGTGAACCACGCTCCTCATCAGAGTGAGCTGGGGTTGGGGGGAGGCCTCTCCAAAATGCTCAGCACCCTGGACTGCCCTCAACATGGCCCCAGGAGCCTCTGTGAAACCATGCTTCCCCTACTCTGCCTCACCCTGAGCAAGACTGCAACCTCCATCACCCCCAGGAATGGAGGAAAATTCCTAAGCTTGGTGTTTCATTTTTATAGAATGAGAATAATATGAAAAATAGAATAACACGGCATAATTAAATTGGTTGAAGGAAGAGTCATATTTACTGTAAAGCACTTCCAACATGCCTGTCATCCGTTTCACTAAACTCTTAGTGCTTTGTCTAGATTCTTTCCCCCTTCCCGGCCCTTCTAGAAGGCTGATGTTATGCCATCCTCATCTTGTGGATACACTGAAGCACAGAGAGGTGAAGGAGCTGGCCGTAGGGCCAGGATTTGATCCCAGGAGCCCGGCTCTAGCATTTATCCTCTTCCCCTGTCATGAGACTGGTGCCTGGCTCTCACAGAGGCCTCTATTTGAACAAAAGCTCCTTCCGGGCCTAGCAGCATCACTGACATGGGGACAGCGCCCTTCCTCCACGCTGCCATGCTCTACCCGCAGCATCTCACGTCACTGCGGGCCATTCCACCATGGCTGCATCAGCCCGCTGTCCCAACCCGGCCATGGGACTATTTCTCCAAGTGCGGAGGCTCCCGGGGACCAGGGAGGACAGAATATGACTTTAGATGGCACAGACATGGCAAAGGAAACGTGCGATGAGAACATTCCTCCCATTTCAGTTCTTTCTGGCTCCTGAATACTCAGAGACAAAGTCTCAGCCTGGTGCTCCTCGGTCTTAATACAGTTGTGGCTAAGAGGGCTTGTCTCCCCTGGGAGACTTCCACAGGCCTTTGCCCTTCACTGAAATTATCAGCATGATTTTGTTTTCAGCTCATTTGTGGTTATTTATGCCCTCTATTTACAGCAAGCAATGCTGGTTGCCCACTGGAATAGTATAGTAAATTTTCCCTATTAAACTTAATTATAATTTAAAAAATGAATCCACTAAAAGAAAAATGGCAAGCCAATCAAAGTAGAAATGGTACAGAATATAGAAAAAATTGAGAAGGGATTTAGGGGGTCTGGAAATTGGGGGACGCTTGGGAGTGAGTAGATATAGGGCTTGCCCAGAAGACACAGCCTGGGGACGTAAACCTGTGCAGTGAGGCTGATCACCCTCATTCTGTGTCTGTCACAAGTCGGGAAGAGAGGACAGCTGTGGATCTATTCTCATGAAATGTTCCATTCTGCCTCTCTACTGACCTCACAGGCAACCTTGTACACTATTCCCCCCAAATAAACAAATAAAAAGAGAAAGTGGGCAAGTCTGGCATGAGTTAAGGCAGAAAGCGATAGGGGTTAGCCTAGAGGCACTCCACTGTCCCCCAGCCCTTTGTCATCCAGAAGCAAGCCGCAGGAGCCCAAAGGCTGTTGCAGGGACCTTGTCACACCTAAACAGATCCAGACTTGCCCTCCTTCTTCACTGGCCGCTATGGACACCTTCCCTCCTAGTAGGCCTACAGCCACCTGGGGGCCTGTCCTTTTCTGAAATTGGATTTGCTGGGCAGCGGGGGGGGGGGGGGGACATATCAACAATCCTTAGAAGGTCCAACGCCCAGAAAATCCTCAAGATTGTTAGGATTCTGTCTGAAATTGGTCTCCATGTTCCACTTCTGCCCTGTTCCCCTCAAGTTATTCTCTTCACCCAAGTCTCTTAGCCTAGAGATCTTAGTAATTTCTTTAAACTAGGGTGTGATTGACTACCTATAAAAAATATGATGATCTACAGAATGCAATGTTAAACCCAAAGAAATTAATTGCTAATTGTGGGGTTTTAGGTACAGAGATAAGAGGACTAACACCCCATAAATCACCACACAGCAAGATAAAGGCATTGATCAACAGAGGAAGAGGGCACAGTTTTCCAGTTCAACTGGTAATCCCATTCCTCAACCATGGCACCCATGTAGAGAACAGCCCAAGCCATGCAGAAGCCTGCTCCACCAGCACAAGATGCTGCGTGCATGAATTACACTACCTAGGCGACGGATGGAACTCCTGGTCTCCTTGGCGAAGCTGGAGTTGGACAAGGCCGTCCTCCGGGAGATGAGGACAGGGATGCGGGTGATTGAGGGGCGGTAGCTGGGCACATTGGGGAGGTGCTCCACTGCAGTTGGGGGAACAAGCCCTGGGGCCACCTGGCCAGGTGGCTGGTCCTGAACCAAGCGATTCAGCTCCACGTCCTGGCCTGGTTGAGCCATGGTGCTGGGGCCAGTGGGGCTCAGGCAGATGTGGGACCCTGGGGACTGCAACCAGGAACATAGGGTTGGGGGAAGCAGGGGAGGGGGCTCCTCCCCGCCAGCGCCAACTTGGACCAGCCCGATGTCCCCCTGTGCTTGTAGCAACTGTTCTCAAAGCCCCAACATCATTCACATCCCTGGAGTCAACATTGAAAGCGTCACCAAGTTGTGTTAACTGGTCTACTCGGCAGCTCGGAGGGACAGCCGCGGGCCACTCAGCTTCACGAGCTTTCTCTGTTAACCAGTCACCACTGGCATTTCCCACCTCAGATAGAAAAAGTTAAGAATCAGGGGCACCTGGTTGGCTCAGGTCACCATCCCTGGGTCCTGGGATCGAGCCCCATATGAGGCTTCCTGCTGGGTGGGAGAGCCTGCTTCTCCTTCTGCCTCTGCCTGCTGCTCTGCCTACTTGTGCTCTCTACCTCTCTGCCGAATAAATAAGATCTTAGAGAGAGAGAGAGAGAGAGAGAGAGAGAGAGAGAGAGATATCACACAACCTGGCTCCAGGTCCCACAGCAAGGAGGAGGAACGAGCCAAGAGTGAAGTGCAGGTCTGTGCCCTTGAGCACTCAGCCACTTCCTGCCCACTTGGAGCCCCATTTTCTCATCCCAGGGTGGCTTGAGGAGCATGAAGTCTCACAAGGCCAGGACTCCATGTCCGTCTGTCTCGGGCTCCCCAGCCTGTCTTATCCTCAGCTCCCCAAGACTCTGCTGCACAGACCCTGGAGTTCTCAGGTTTGGGGGCCGGGGAGATAAATAAGAGCAAAGTGCATGTGCTGGGTTCAGCCTGGGGGTCTGAACAGTAAGGAAAACTCATCAAGACACGTGGGGTCTAGGACAGGCCCTTTGCAAGCTTAGGTACTGATTTTTACTCACGGATGCTATGTTTCAGCCAAACCCTCTCTAGATGGTAGTCCAGAGAGCTGTGTTCCCAGTGAGGGGGGCAGGAGGGGCTGACGGAGAGTGGGATTTCCAGGGACCTGTTGGTGTCCGGGGAGCTGTCCACAATTCCCCTGAAACCTTTGAAATACATCACTCAGCTCTTAATAATGTGGCCCCAAGACACAGAGGATATGTTTCACCTGAGGATGAGACAGGTGCTGGGGTGTGGGGACAGTAGAGATGGAGGAAGCAGGGGTGAGTGCCCTTGTCCCCAGGCTGTCCCCAGGCTGAAAGTACCTTCAAAGCTCTGTGCCCACCCACCACCCCCAGCACACACCTACCTTCTGGGATGACAGTCACGACCTCCTCCTGCAGCTCCTGTGGAAAGGAAAGTGGAAACAAAAGCTGGAAAATCAACCTCCCCACGCCTGCCTTGCCTCAGGCCAGCCCAAACCCTGTTGGGAGATCTCTGTTCAAGAGTCCTCCCAGGCCCCTATTCTACTCCTTGCTCTGCTGGTGGGCGGCCCCCCTGTGTAGAGGGGAGGGCACCTAGGAGCCCTGGGCCCCAGCACCCGGACTTGGCACAGATGGGGGGTGCTCCCATGCAGCTCTGTGCGTGTGGGGACCAAGCAGCCGCCACAGTGGACAACTCTGTGGGATACCCTACTGAGGGGTTTCCAGCCCCATCTTACAAAGGTGGCCACTGAGGTCCAGGGTGGGGAGCTGACTCGTCCAGGGTCACACAGCCACATGAGGACTGGCCCGCAGGACCAGCTGCACCCCACCCATGGCCACGTCACCCCACACCCTCCCTGACCTACCCCCCACCCCTGGTATAAGCCAGGCCCTGCAGTATGCACCACCCTGCTCCCCACTGTCCAGGGGGCATCTCACCAGCTGAAAATCCCCCTGTAAACAAAGTAGACAAAGCCCACCCAGGCCTCAGAAGCAGTCGGGTGCCAGGCCTGGTGCTGCTCCGTACCTGCTGCCAGGCCTTCTGGGGCCAGGTCCCGCCTACTCCGCTCGGATCCTCGCCAGCCTGTGCCACCAGACAGCTATCCAGCAGGACGCTGGGACCCCAAGGGGAAGAGGAAAGGGCTAGCATTAGGGGGTTAGACATTTCCTGAGCCCTGCTTGTCATGAGCCCCTCTGTGGGGAGCTGGTGCGCAAAGATGGTCAAGAATGGGTCCTCACCCTGACAAGGCTCCCCACATGGGGCAGACAGACCACAGTTGTACCTAGGAAGGAGGCCTGCCCAGAGGAGGTGGCCTCTGGGCTGGATCACAGGAACAATGAGTTGACTATAAAGAATAGGTGAGGAAGGGTATCCAGGAATGGGGAACAGCATGTGCAAAGAAAAGCATGGCAGACACCTTGAGGAACTGTCCTCTGGAGGGGTGGGACCACATGGTACTGGATAGTGTTCCAAACGTACTTCCAGGGGCACCTGGGTGGCTCAGTCATTAGGCATCTGCCTTCAGCTCAGGTCATGATCCCAGTGTCCTGGGTTTGAGGCCCACATTGGGCTCCCTACTTGGCAGGAAGCCTGCTTCTCCCTCTCCCACTCCCCCTGCTTGTGTTCTCTCTCTCGCTGTGTTTCTCTCTGTCAAATAAATAAATAAAATCTTTAAAAAACAAAACAAAAAACCATACTCCCAGTATTTCCCCCTGCGAGCCTCGAGGCGACATTGTGATACACACAGGGCGAGGAGTACGAGAAAACTGAGGCCCAGAGAGGTGATCTGAGCTGGCCAAAGACACACAGCAGATTGTCTGATACCACACCAATCTCAAATGCAGGTCCTGGTTATGAGATCAGAGCCACGCTTCAGCTGCTGAAGGTTTCAGGGCTCCCAGGCCCAGGCTTCAGGCATGCAGGGGTGATGGGGACCAGGGGTGCCAAGAGGACGATGGCCATCTAGAGAACATGTACCCATCTGAGTCAGCAACCCCACTTGGCTTGGAAGATCCAATTTTCAAGAGGAGCCTGAACTACATGTTTTGAATGTGGAATCTCCAATCTTTAGATGTGGTAATTAATCCAAGTTAATAGACTCAGCAACATATAGAGAAACGAAAGAGCCTGTCTTTAGGTTGACTTGGGCCCTTTGAAGCCCATGTGCAGCCTCTGGGTTTACATGGTGACTCAGATCCAGGGTCCAGTGGGACTTCTGTAGTTGGAACTAGATCCTGGTTCCCCATGGCCCACCCCGCCACACACACCTCTGTCACCGAGGGCTCACGGAGGGTGGTCTGCTGTGTCAGCCGTCCAGAAAACCCGGATTCACCATCTCCTACCCAGAGGGCCAAGCCTCAGCCCTCCCAGAGTGGGTGAGGAGGTGGGGACAGAATGGCAGCCTTGGTCTGTTTGGACCAGCGGCCTGGGAGCAGGACTTAGTCGGCAATGACACAGTCACGGTGGTGCCCCGTCCTCACCCAGACCACCCTGAGAGCCCAGGGCTGTGACTGGTCCCATTCCAGCTCAGCAACTGAAGGCACAGATGACCGAGCCATGGTCACACAGCTGGCCCAAGGCAAGCCTCGGTGAAACACAGGCATGTGTTTTGTCCGGACCTCAGGGACATGCACACAGTGCTTGGCTGCCTGCCTCTGAGTGTTGACGTGGCCCCAGGGGACACAGAGGAGTGACACAAGTGTCCTAAGGACCCAGGCACCCAACCCTCTTCATTTCCCTTCATCAACACATAGCTAATTCCCCTTGCAAGAGGCCTCCGTTGTCAGGGTCATACTCCCTACCATGCCCAGCAAGAAACAGATTTTCTTAAAGAGATTTAAGTCTCAAAAGCAAGAGCACATGATGACTTTGCCTAAGTGCTTTAGCCTTCAAAGGCCCCTTTGTCCTTAAAAATAAAAATTATGTTTTGTGGCTGAATTTATATAAGATTCAATACTATATATATTCTCTTCCATCGAAAAGTTCCTTTTGGGGTCTGATGTTAAAAGAAATTAAAATGTGCTTGAAAGGGGTGCCTGGGTGGCTCAGTGGTTAGGCTTCTGCCTTCAGCTCAGGTCATGGTCCCGGAGTCCGGGAATTGAGCCCTGCATCGGGCTCCCTGCTCGGCAGGAAGCCTGCTTCTCCCTCTCTCCCTCCGGCTGCTTGTGTTCCCCCTCTGGCTGTGTTTCTCTCTGTCAAATAAATAAAATCTTTTAAAAAGTGTGGTGGGAACTATGCCCCTTCCAGTTCTTAAAGCACAAAATCCCAGGACACAAACATCCACAGCCCCATTTGGGGCTACCTGGGGTCTAGCTCATTCCAGAATCAGGCCAGGAAATTGCTGGATGGCCCTGAGCATGTCACTGGGAAGCCCTCAGGCTGCCTCTGTTTGCCCATCTGTCAAATCAGTCGGACTTGCTCAGCCTGTCTAGCCTGACTTCCTAAAGGGAGGTCAAAAGGATGAGTGAGAATCTCATGAAGAAGTCAAAGACTTCCCATGTCTGGTGTCATTCTTGATCCTCCATCTCTCAACACTGATGTCAACTCTCCTTTCCTAGGGCACTGACTGCTGGCTTGGCTCCCAGCTCTGTGCTTGCTAGCAGCGCACCCCTGGACGTGGAGAGGACCATGGCTGAGCCCCAGTTCTCTCATCTGTGAAATGGGATGAATAATCAGTACCCAGAGTCTGGCATGGACACCAAGCGTTACACAAATGGCCACTGTTGTCATGATGGTCCTTGTCATTGTTATTACTAATGGTAAAGGAAGCAGCATCTGCGGGGTTGGGAATTACCCACGTGGATTGGGGAACATCTTACACAAACATCTCCAGCTATCAAAACACCTAATGAGCCCGACCGTGGCCCTGTCAGCACCACCAGGGGCTGCTTGGGGGGCTATGTACCCATTGTCACAGTGGTAACGTGCCCAAGGCCCCCTCTTGCCTGACCCAGAAGCCACAGGCCACCCCCTTCTAGAAACCTCCCCAATCTCAGGGATTTCTAAGCAGAGGAGCAGATAGACTGGCTGAGGTGGGCACCCCCGGAGGACCTCCCCAGACGGCTACCCAAGTTAAAGGTGCAGGAATAGCCAAGAGTTGGCCATCTACTCCTCGTCCCCCAAGTCACCTGGCAGACGACAGCCCTAAGCAAAGGTCCTCAGCACACTCCTCACCAGGCACCCCAACCCTGATAGAAAAAGGGGAGCCTTTAGGAAGAAGCAGCCACCTACTTGGGTCTCGCCGTCTTTGCTGACAAGAACACCCATGATGCAGGTCAGCTGGGGGCGATGACATTCATCCCAAGCCCCAGGTCAGGTGCGCCCAGGGAGACACCTGGGGAGAGCCCCGGCCCAGCCCCAAGCCTGCCAGGCTGGCTCCAGAGCCAGTGTGGCTCTGGTCCCGATGAGCCACTGATCCTTCCTGCTTCTAATCAGATTGAGGGGATGTGCAGGGGAACTGCAGAAATGCCCCCAGGGAGGCCAAGTGGGGACCAAAAGGCTGTGGTTGCTAGGAAAAGCCGAGCTGTTGCTGGCAGAGACCAGGTCGCTAGGCAACCCTCTGCCTGTTACCAGGGCTTGCACACGTCATCAGTAACCCCTGTGCCTCCACGAAGCTGGCCAAGAGCATCCTCCCCCAGCCAGGGACAACCCAGTCCACCTACCCGCGCCCGACTTCCTCTGGCCCTGGCCTGGGCATCACTCACTCTCTCACCCCGTATCCTCGTCCTGACCTAGGGCCCCAGGCACAAAAGTTCCCTGGGTTGGAAGCTTTGGGTTAACATTTATGTGAATATGTGTGTGTCTGCAGAATTTGTAGGTAGCTTTATACATGTGCTTATGTGCATGAACATGTGTGCAGGGTGTAGCGTGCCCACGTGCGAGTGTGTAGCAGTGTGCCTGTGTGTGCACGTGTGGTTGTGTGGTTCATGTGCGTGTGTGTGGGCCACGTGTGGATGTAACTGTGTGCATCCCTGCACATCACCCAGCGTGGGCGTCGGTGTCCATGTGTTGTTGTGTACGTAGAGTGTAGACATGTGTGTGTGCCTTTGTGTACTGTGCCCTGAGAACACGTGTGTAGTTGGTACATGTGCGTGTGTGTGAGCACACTGACTCGTCACCCTCTGAGGCAGAAAGCAGATAGCAGATGGGGCTGCACTAACGAGGCTGGGCTGCACCTAAGTCTTCACGCAGGAGAAGGGGTGTCACCTGCCACTGAGAGCAGCCTGGCTCTGGGAGACCCAGAGGGAAGAATTTGGACTGGGTTATGCAAACCATAGGGAATCATGCTTATTTTTGGTGGAAGAAATAATGTCATAAGTCAGAGGTGTATAAGGATGGGATGAACAGCCCTCAATAGGTTGTGAGCCCCCATCAATGGAGGCAAGCAAGTAGCTGTGTTTTGGCCTCCTGCCAAAGATGAAAAAGTTATAGGTGGACTAAAACCAGAAGCCACTAAGCAGGCCTCCAGCCCGGAAGTCCTATGTTGGTCTCACCGTGTAGTGATGTCCTGCCTGGGACTGTAAGAGACCCTCAGTGGGGATGAGAACATGACGGCCATCGATGATGGGCACCCACTGCAGGCCAGGCCCTAATATACCCGCTACATGGCTGGCTCCGTCACCACTCTTCAGGGCCTGTACATGTCCCCATTCCACAGACACAGAAGCAGAAGCTCTGTGAGGTGTGAACTTGCCCAGGTTACTCTGCCAGGAGGAGCAGAGCCCATGTCTCAGGCCAGGGAGGAAGGGTGCGGGCCAGGGGGCACCACAGAGGGCCCAGTGACAGGAACAGGAAATAATGCAAGAGACAGATTAAATCAGTCTGGCCTGCCCATGATAACAGCCTCCACATGGCTCTTCCTCCCTTGGTCTCCCCATAGTGCAGTTATAAGATCATGCCCTTCCTCTGCTCATGAACCTTCAATGGCTCCCCATTGCTCCTCAGAGACCAAGTCCAAGGCCTTCGTAGTCTGGTCCCCTGCCTCTGAAGCACCAACCCCCCCCTCCATGTCCACCAGCTGCATTGTCACTGTCCCCAGACAGGTGGGCTACTTCTGAGACTGTCTTCGAAATCCCCAGGCTCTATGCTCTTGTCTCCCAGCCCCATTGGTACTTCCTCCTCAGGACTTTTTGGTCCTCAAACCTCCCTGGCTCTGACCTGGCCTTTGGGCCTGTCCTCTCTCCCCACTGGCTCCCCCAGCATCCTCTTAAGCCCTGTGGTTTCCAGTCCTGTCTATGCGACCAGATTCCTGACTCTGATCTCCAACCTCGCCCCCTCCACTCCACCCAGGTCCAGCTGCCTGCTCTCCATCTCCCCGTGGGGCCCCCTTACCATCTGTCCTTCTGTCTATCCCATATTGCTAAAAGTCTTCTTCCTCTTAGTGGTCTTTCTGTATTATCATTGAAATATGTTTGACATAGAATGTTGTATAAATTTTAGATGAGCAGCACATTGATCTAATGCATTTGTAGATTATAATGTGATTGCCGCCATGGTGACAATTAGCACCTCTACTGGGTCACATAATGATCATTTCTGTTTAGTGGTTGGAATAATTAAGATCTAGTCTCTCAGTAAGTTTGATGATTATAACTTTTAGTGGTTTCTGATTGCCATTCTTTAAGCATTGCTGTAACTGACTTCTGTATGTTCAGGTGAAAACTTTCTGGATGAGAGTAGAGAATCAATAATTCCTGGGCAGGAGGACAGAAACCAGGGCAACCTTCACGGTGTCAAAGGCGCCCATGGGATTGTTGGGAGTGGGGTGGAGGGGGACACAACCCTCTGCTTTGGCTTTGTCCATGACAGGGGCTGTGAGCTCCCTGCATGGGCCCCTTCACTCCTCCCTGACACTTATTTGGCGCCAAGGATATAGAGAAATGGGAGGGAGCACAAAAGACAAAATCCCCCACCCCCAGCG
>PITA01028981.1:0-18543 GCA_004023965.1 Spilogale gracilis | reverse complement strand
TTTTTTTTTTAGATTTTATTTATTCATTTGACAGAGAGAAACACAGGGAGAGAGGGAATGGGCAGGGTGCCTGATGTGGGGCTCGATCCTGGGTCTCCGGGATCCTGGGTCTCTGGGGTCATGACCTGAGCTGAAGGCAGTCCCTTAACCAACTGAGCCATCCAGGCACCCCGCTCTCTTTCTAATACTTCCTCTGCTGCCACAATTCTGGGGCTGCATGCCACCCTGTGAAGGCTCCCCCGGCATCACCTTAGGAGGGGACCTGTCTGACAGGTGTTCCTTCCCTGGCATGGAGCCCAGTACAGCCCCAAGTATAGCAGCAGGCCTCACTTGGTAATTCCTATTGAGCCGTGGATTCAGCGTTGCTTGCTAACACATCTGCTTTGGATCACTCTGTGGGAGCAGGCTGGCTAACAAGGTTTGCTCAACCCACTGTGAGCAGAGAACTTAATGCACCAAATGCTCAAGGTAAATTTGTCTAAGGGTTCACAGAGAACTCTGAATAGACAGAGGGCTGCATTTGCATCAGCCGTTTGCCTGGTGCTTAGCACGGAAGTCACATCATACATAGTCCATAAATGGAGGAATGAATGGATGAACAAATAAGTACCTATTAATGTATTTCATAGAACATTTATGGCTGCTGACATGTTCTACATTCAAAACCATCATGCGGGAGCCCTTTGCTACTCCAAGTGTAGTCTGAGGACCAGCAGCATTTTTATCACGTGGGAGCTTGTTAGAAACACAGGATCTTGGGCACATGTGAGTGACTCAGGCAGTTGGGCATCTGACTTTCAGTTTCCGCTCAGGTTGTGATCTTGGGGTCCCGGGATCAAGCTCTACATCAGGCTCTCTCCCTCTGCCTCTGCTCTTCCTCCTGTGCACTCTCTCTCTACATAAATAAAATCTTTACAGAAGGAAGGAAGGAAGGAAGGAAGGAAGGAAGGAAGGAAGGAAGGAAGGAAGGAAGGAAGGAAGGGAGGAAGGAAGCCCCCCCCCCCAGTGCCCTGATGCCTCCTGCCTTTCTCCTCCTGTTTATTCAAGAGCAGGCAGGCAGGCAGGCAGGCAGGAAGGCAGGAAGGCAGGAAAGAAGGTAGGCAAGCAGGAATGAAGGAAGAGAGAGGAAGAAATACATACATACATACATACATGCATACATATAGGATCTTGGGCACTAATTGCAAAATCAAATTTGCATTTGGACACGAGTCTCACTAATTCATATGCTTATTAAAGTGAAAAAGTATCCAGCTGCTGTTTCTTTGTTTTTGTTGTTGTTGTTTTTAAATTCTGCACTTCATGTTCTCCCCTACCTCTTCCGGTACCAATTATAGAACTTTAGAAGTTTTGCTTCAGAATGGCCCAGAAGAAAAGGCTCCAGGTAATTGCAAACCTTTGCCAGCATGGAGAGATTTTTCAGAGGGATTTTCTTTTTCATGGAGGATAAAATATCTGTGTTCCCACTCTGTGGCCAAGTCTGCTTTAGCTCTGCCTGGTTCCAGCTGCCCCCTGGGATGGTCAGGATTAAGGCCAGAAGGCCCCTCTCTTTAGGTGAGCTGAGCAAGCCTGCGCGGGAGGCAAGGCCTGGCCGCCCCAGGAAGCCACCAGGAGTGAGGTGTTTTCCATCAGAGCTCAGCTGCCAGGGACAGACTCTCTGCTGCTGGCCACACCCCTAAAGCCCCATGAAATCGGCCACCGCCAGACAGCGCTTCACAGACGGGTGGGGGCGGGGCGGGCTCCGCAGGGGTGTCCAGGATTACGATTGAGGGGCCCTGGCAGGGAGAAGTGGAAAACCGAGGTCCTGACTCCAAGCCCAAGTTGTGGTTTTGAGTCCCTTACTGCTTTCCAGCGGAGTGCTAACGCACGTAGCTCATAACCCGGGGTTCCGAGCCCTGGCCCGCCGTCCCCGTCGTCCCTCCTGAGCAGGGCCCGCGTGAGGCTGGCACCATCCAGGGGGGAAGGCGGCTGTGGTTGTAGGGCAGGCCCATGGTGACTCTCAGGGACACATGACTTTATCTGTTGAAGAGCTCAGGAGGTAGCTGGGCCCTCTGTTGTCCAGCTACCCCTCCCCTCCAGAGGCCCCATGCCTCCTGCCTTTCTCCTCCCATTTATTCAAGGGCAGACAGAAGCAAGCTGAGCTGGGCTGGGATTATTCTGTCTCCAGCTGCAGAAACTTGGCTTTGTTACTGCAATAGTGCTGTCAGGGTAAAAATTCTGAAGAGACGGCCTCTCTGCCATCTTGAATTGATTGAATGAACTTCTGCCAGTGTGTCTGGAATAGCAGAGATAAGTCTAATCCCATTTTAATTGTATCCAAGGTCACTGGGTAAAGCTGGAATTTGATAAAGCGGTAGAATACTATTGCAACATGGGAAAAGTCTGGGGAGGCTCCGAAACACATTGTAGATCTATCATTTACAAATTTTCGCTGTGTCCAGGAACAGAGCATTCCACCCAGTATCCTTGCATTGTTTCAGGCTGAGACCAAGAGCAATTCAGGGGCCTGGCAACTATTGACTTGAGCTACTAGAAATTCAGCTCCTTGCTCCCCTCTTCCCTCATCTACTGGGAGAATCTTGATCACTGGCAAGAATTTAATAGTTCTCTGAAAGCAAAGGTGATTCTGCCACTCATGATACCCCAACTATTGAGAGACCGTCTGCTCAGAAGCAAGAAGCATTCTCTGGGAGCCCTGGAAATGAGGAAGCAAGGTGCTTTCCCACGGGTGACCTCTGGGCAGGGAGAGTGGCTGCGGGCATGGAGGCAGAGGTGCTCCAAGGGGCACGGGCTTAGGGAAGATACAGCTGAGTGGGCATTTGAACTTGGCCCCTTGCTGTCAAGCTATGAGACCGATGGACGAAGTTCTCCTTTTAGAGCCCCAGCTTCTTCTCCAGTGATAAGATGAAAAAAAAAAAAAAAGGAAAAAATCCTTCACAAGTTTGTTGACTGAGCAAGGGAACATCCCTAAAACACCTATTTCTGTCCCTGTCCTGCTGCTGTCTGTAAAATTAGCTCTCTTTAGGAGCAGCAGAGATTCTCCACAGAGATGTGGAAGAAGGAAATGGGCTATCGCAATCACTTTTTTTTTTCTTTTCTCTATCCCTCCGGCTCCTCACCTGCCTACAGTCAGATGTTCAGATGTGTTTCCCTCCTAGCTCCACCTCCAGGTACTGGAAAGTCATGGCCATGGGCACCAGGGCCCCTCGTGGGAGTAGGTCTTGGTGAGATGTACGCGTTCCTCTTGGAGGAGAAACTTGCTGATTCCTAGCACCACACCCGGTATGAAAGCAGGTCCTGGATGTGCACCCCAATCCCCAGAAGTGCTTTGACTTCAGGAGACCTCTGAGTGGGGGTGGGGTAGTGATGGGTGAAGGGGCTTGAGGGCAAGGGAAGAAAACCACAAAAAGGAGGCATAATCATCAGAATATTGGTGTGGGTTCTCTCTCTCTCTGATGCTAAATATTTTTTTTGTGTGGATGATATACCTGATGTTTTTACAGTGGAAACTCTTTTTACACCGGCCATTAGAGTTTGTAATCATTTTCTTTTCTTTTCGTTTTTTTTAAAGATTTTATTTATTTATTTTACAGAGAGAGACATAGCTAGAGAGGGAACACAGCAGGAGGAGTGAGAGAAGGAGAAGCAGGCTTCCCACCTAGCAGGGAGCCTGATGCGGGGCTCCATCCCAGGACTCTGGGATCATGACCTGAGCCAAAGGCAGATACTTAACAAATGAGCCACCCAGGTGCCCCTGTAATCATTTTCTAAGTGATCTCAGCAGAAATCCCCATTTTACAGAGAGCTAAATTTTCCCCACAGGATGCTATCTTGGAAAACATCTGTCCCTACATATTCCTGGATATCAGCCTCTAAAGCCACCCTTTCTGTCATATATCACAGAAATATTTAGAAAAATTTTAGAAACATTTTTTAAGAAATCTGTAAATCTTTTGCTTTCCATCTTTTTTTTTTTTTAAGATTTATTTATTTATTTCAGAGACAGAGAGTGTGAGCACAAGCAGGGGGAGGGACAAAAGGAGAGGGAGAATCTCAAGCAGACTCCGCAGAGAGTGTGGAACCCAACACGGGGCTTGGTCACAGGACCCTGAGATCACGACCTGAGCCGAAATCAAAAGTTGGATACTTAACCGACTGAGCCACCCAGTCGCTTTCCATCTTAAAAATTTGTTAAATATTTAAGACATTCATAAAGGAATAAAAAATAATATTATGCATATAATCATGCATCAACTGTTTTAATTTTAGAGTTAGAAATAACAAATATAGGGGCACCTGGGTGGCTTAGTCATTGGGTGTCTGCCTTCGGCTCAGGTCATGATCCCAGAGTCCTAGGATTGAGCCCTGCTTCGGGCTCTCTGCTCTGCAGGAAGCCTGCTCTCCTCTCTCACTCTCCCTGCTTGTGTTCCCTCTCTAGCTGTGTTTCTGTCTGTCAAATAAATAAATAAAATCTTAAAAAAAAACAAATATAAGATATTTTTCTAGAATACATATTGATAAGATAACAGTATATAGAAAAGAAAGCAAGGGTATAATGAACACAGACTTCAGGCTGGTGGTTAGTCTGTGTAGGGAATGGGAGGGAAGATGGTGAGGAGGACCACATAGCTAGAGGGACTGTCTAGATCTTAATCTTCTTGGAAGCTGCCATGAACTAAAGTCCACTAAACAATTCTGCCTTTGGAATTCTGTGAATTTTTCCCTCAAAGACTTCTTTTTTAAAAATATTTTATTTATTTATTTGACAGAGAGCGAGATCACAGGTAGGCAGAGAGGCAGGCAGAGAGAGAGGAGGAAGAAGGCTCCCTGATGAGCAGAGAGCCCAATGCAGGCCTTGATCCCAGGACCCTGAGATCATGACCTGAGCCGAAGGCAGAGGCTTTAACCCACTGAGCCACCCGGCGCCCTCCCTCAAAGACTTAAAGCCTAAGATGACTGGGTGGGGAGAGGAAACTCTAGATTTCTTCAAAATCGCAGGTCTAAGAAAGGACAGTTGCTTGTTGAGATGACAGTCATTCATTCAGCGACTATGAATTCAGACTCACACATAGGCCACAGGTAGGACTAGATGTAGTGAAATGACCCAGATTTTCTGTAGTGTAGTTTTGGTGCACACAACCAGGCAATGCCAGATGGTGCCTGGTCTATTTTTGGTGACTGAAGAAGAGTTCTGTCACATGACAAAGCCCATGTGAGCTCCACACATGTAGTTTTACATTATAGATCACTTGCCCTGCTTTTCAAAGCAGAGGCATTTCTGTAAAGTGAGTGTGTTTACCATCCATCTGGTATCAGACCTATTCAAGATTGCTATAAAAAGAGTATTTATAACTCCACAGCTACTCTTGTTTACTACGTAGATTACATCATCCTTCCATATTGTTACAATACATCAACATTTACCCAGCTTTTATTGCATTTGTTACTGAGTCCATCAAAACGCCTTAAAAAGAGAAGCTCATGGGTAATAAAGAAGATGCAATTCCACTCTTTTTTTTTTTTAAGATTTTTTTATCCATCCATTTGACAGAGAGAAACACAGCTAGAGAGGCAACACAAGCAGGGGAGTGAGAGAGGGAGAAGCAGGTTTCCCGCTGAGCAGGGACCCCGACGCGGGGCTCCATCCCGGGATTCTGGGAACATGACCTGAGTTGAAGGCAGATGCTCAACAACTGAGCCACCCAGGTGCCTCGCAATTCCACTCTTTTCTGGGCTTGAAGGTTTATTCCAGCTGGGCCACTCTTGGCCTGAGGAGAAGGCCTTCTATCTCTTCTCTTGGGTTTTCTTCCCTCTTAGCAGGAGCACTTCACACAAAGGTGTCTTCCTTAGGTACACATCCTTAAAGGGGATGGAAGTACCCTGTCCCTCAAAGATGGCTTTGGGGAGGTTTTGTTTTGTTTGTTTCTTTCTTTTTAAGATTTTATTTATTTATTTGACACAGAGAGAAAGCGCAAGAGAGCATAAGCAGGGGGAGCTGCAGAGGGAGAGGGAGAAGCCAACTCCCTGCTGAGTAAGGAACACAATGCAGGGCTTGATCCTAGGACCCCAAGATCACAACCTGAGCCAAAGGCAGACACTTAACCGACTGAGCCAACCAGGCGCCCCTGGAGAAGGTGGTTACTCAAGGTGCTGTGTCTTCCTCTATTTAAGGGCCAGTCATTGACACAAACTAGACCAATAGAGTTCTTCACAGTCCAGGAGAATCCGGAAATTTGAATCCTGGTACCTCCTTTGATGGAGGTGAGGGGCAAAGGGACAGAGATGAAAAGACAGGAAGCCACTGAAGTAAATTTGTATAAGTGGCATACTCAGATTGTTGAAATCAGTTTCTAAGCCCAAGATGGAGCCGTTCAGCAATCAGGAAATTTACAGGCTCTGCAAAAGTTCCACTTGATCAGAATCCATATATCTAGTTAGCTGATCCCCAAATGCCGCACCAGTTCCGGGCTCTATACTTATTTCCTGTTTCTTATCCATGTTCTTTCTCTTCCTTATTCCTTAGTCTTTATTCTGTAAAGGTTTTCCTGCCTTCTGCCTCATTTTGCTGTTCTTTGGACTCTTGGGAATGGAGACCATCCGCTTCATGAAAGGTTAAATTAAGTATATTCCTATCACCTGAATTGTCTCCTTTACTCGTTTTTTTAGAGGGTTAGACTGTCACCAAGTTCTAGGTCTGAATCTTTCTGGTGAATTCCCTTTTTTGTGAACCAAGCTAGAGCTTCAGTTGTGTGCTGGCAAAGACCTCAGAGTCTCAACCCTGGGGCTCCATACGTAGTGTGGCCTCCTACAACTCAACTCTAAGTCAAATTTTACACAGCCTATCCTCAGGAGTGGATCACAGAAACCGGCCTTGTGAAATCCCCGATGTGGAGAGGGACAGGATTGTGTTCACGTTCCTTATCACACACTCCTGAGCCACCCCGAAGCTCTGTATTGTGTATTGAATCGATTCCAAGTGCAAATGATTGCTTACAGCACCATGCGCTCCTCAAGTTGTGTTTTTGCTCCCTCCCCTGGGAAAAAAACAATCAGTAGTAAGAAGGGTCTCTCCTTCCTGTGCACGGATTCCGAGGTGAATCCAGGCGTTGCCTTCTAAATTTCCTCATACTGTGGTTTCCCCTTCCTCCACCTTTGAAAAAACGATGGGGAGCGATTCGTTCACTAGTAGCAGGAGGCTTGGCCCCCAGCTGCATCTCCTGGCAGCTCTAGGAAATAACCACAACAAAGAGGAATTGGCCACCACCAGCCCAGTCCCAGGTCTGGGCCAGGTGTTGCACGCAAGAGTCAGAGAAATGAATGCTCTCCTGAAAACAAAACAGGAAGCGCAACAAGTGAAGCTGGCCGTGACCTGGGCTTTGTCCAACCTGCAGCCACGCCCTCCAGGAACACATACCTGGCCGTTCACCAGGGCAAATCCTTGTTCTTGTTTCTTAACCCTCACTTCATCAGCAAAGCACTCCCTATTAATCCTTTAAGCACAGATGCCAAGGCAGTGTTCCAGTTACTAATTGGTGTGAAACAACCATTGGATGCTCTTTGCGGGTTGGGGGAGGGGAATTGGGACAGGCCCAAGGGGGACTGGCTCCTCCCTATTCCTTGGTGCCAGGTTGAGGGCCAGTGGGGACAGGCCTGGGCGGGGTGGACTAAGAAGACAGTCACTCAAGGGGCTGGGGGCTGAGCCAGTGGCAACCAGATGGATGCAGTCCAAGATGGCTTGGTCACAGTCATGCATGTCTGGCATGGAGTGGGGACAGCTGGAGAGCCAAACTCAGTGGGGTTTCAGCTGCAGAGCCCAGCAGGAGACCCGGGGATGTGTGAGACTTTTACACCAAACCCAGCCCCCACCTGACCTCCCTCTCACCATGATACCACCTGGCCTAGGTTCAAGAAGAGGTGTGTCAAGAAATTGGGAGCCATGTTCCAAGCCACCAGGGCTGGAGGAAGATTCCAGAAATGTTGCTGGTGAAGGCAAGAGGGAGCCTGGAGAAGCCTGGGTTCAGCCAGTTAGCATGCACACACAGCTCCCTCATTTCTCCAAATACAACTCTTACAAGTCCCTTCTGCTTTCCTCTAGCCTTCCAGGGCCAAAGGTAATGGTCTGAGGACCCAGGTGCAAGGTCAGCTACCACTGGCCCACATACTAAGCCTCATAGAACCCATACTTTCCAATGTTGGGGAAATGGGGCATGGGCGAATGCAGTGAGGATTGAGCCCAGGCAAAGAGTGACATGGGAAAGACGGGTCCTTTCTCTCTTTTGTCCCTGACCACCCCCATGGTGCCCTTGACTTTCCCCTCCCTCAACCTCCATCCATGTCTGGCCTGAACAGTCATGGACTCCCAGAAGCAGCTCCAAACCTGGGACACTTGTGGCCTCTGCCTGATGAGTCTTCAGCCCCCAAAACGTGCCATCCCTTCACCAAATCTACACCACCTGAACGTCTTCCCTTTGGCCAGGCCCAGGATTAGTGAACTTGTGAGAGGATGGGCTGGGGGGTGCACAGGTGATGCTCTCTGGAAGCGTGAGCCTCATGCAGGCCTGGACAGCTCCTCGTCCGTGTGCAGGGGCACCAACGCCGAGCACCCAGTGGGGATGAGAAGTGTGCGGGCCCTGGCCTGGCCTATCCAATGAGATCGGCATGTTCACACACAACTTAAATAGCAAAGGAAGGAAGGGATATTGGGAACGGAAAGAGTGGAACAAGAGTTACCATCAGAGCTTTGAAAAATAATGAAATCCTTGCACCGAGTGAGGAATGAAATTCTAGAGGGTTGGTGGAGATAAAAGGTGAAGGGATATATGTGTCACACAGAAGCCCCACAGAAGCCTGAGGGGCAGATGTCAGTGGGCCCTGACCTCCTTGCAGCCAGGCAGGCCCGGCCCCATCTCTCAGGGCTCTCTCCCTCCAAGGAGCAGGTGTGCTATGGGCCGTGGGCATGACTTGTGGCTCTTTGCAGCTCTCCTCATAAAATGAACTACAGGAAAGGCCACGGCCTGGCCCTTTGCACTATTTCCCACAGGTCCAATTATGCACCAAGAAATGAAAACATGAGTATAGAACGAGGCCCAACAGGAAATTTATTTTACATAAATAAGACCTTTGTGTGCTGGGGAGTGCTCCCTGACCCCAAGCCGCAATAATGGTGAAGGCTCAGCGCCACAGCTCTGGATTCCTCAGGTAGCTCTGCACGCTGGCTGGCAACAACTCCAGCACACACCACATATTTCCAAGCCCATTTCCAGCTTTGGTGGCGAGACAAAGCATATTCTCGGAGTTTTCGATCTCAGTCATCTTTGAATCTGGCTTAGTTTTGTGGTCTGGCAGAGCTCAACTTGAAATCCCAACCTGGGCCACTCACTCAAGCTGTGAGCCCATGTCAGCCCCTTCACCACCCACCCCCAGCCCCGCCAAGCAAACTCTCTCTCCACGGTCTTAAAGGTATTAGCTTCAATGTTCCCGATCTTTGGGTCTTGCCCATCCTACAGTGGGTCCACAGTGGTGTGCTGGGTTGTCATCCCAGTTCTCCATTTCCTTGAGTCTATACCCTTATCTTGGGAATTTATCGTGTCTGCAGAGGATACACCCTTCCCCATTAGTGCTGGGTTGGGGCAACCAACTTGCTTTGGCTGATGGGCTAGAAGGGAACACAATATGAGCAGGCTCTTTAAATGTGCTTGCATGATTTGGTTTGCTCTTTTGTACTCTGGTTCCAGAACGAAATACAGGAGGAAAAACAGACCTTAGCCCAACTTTGAGCCTAAAGCAGAAGTGCCCCAGCAAACCTGCAGACCCATAAACCAGAAAAGGTAAAGTTCATAAGCTATGGAATTTGGGGAGTATTTGTTACACAGCATGTTGGAAGGAAAAGTTGGTTGATACAGATGTCATGGAGAGAAACAGCTTGTGTTAGAGCCAACTGCATGATCTTTCTGAATGTTTGACTGTAACTATTGGCATTCTATGAAGGCTACTTATACAGTCAGCTCAGCACTTTCCTTCCTCAGCTTCCCCCATCCCATGGGCGGGCTGAGGATGCCAGCCTACCTTGATACCAGCTTACACAGCTTTTGGTAGAGGAGGCTGGTGGTTTTGCAATGTAGATCACAAAACAGGTCCCGAGCTAAACATTCTTGGCCTATCTTCCTAGGGAAGTTGTGGTGATGGGGAGAAGATGGTCAGGGTTGTCCAGTCCCTCCTGCCGGTGGCCTGATCTCTCTTCTCCACTGAGACTGCTGCTTTAAAAAATTACTGTGAAATATATATAACATAAAATTTACCATTGTAGCCATTTTGGGGTATGTTGTTCTGTGAGTGGTGCTTAATGCTATATTCACATGGCTATGCACCATCATCCATTTCCAGAACTTTTCATCTTCTCCAATTGAAACTCTGTACCCATCAAACATTAACTCCTCATTTCCCCCACCCCCTGGCCCAGGCAACCACCATTCTTTTTTCTATCACTATGAATGTGACTATTCTAGGTACCTCCTATTGATAGAATAATATACTATGGGTCCTTTTGTGTCTGGCTCACTTAGTGTAATGTCTTCTAGGGTCATTTACATTGCAGTATGTGTCAACATTTCTTGCCTTTTTAAGGCTGAGCAATAGTGCCTTGTGCATATACATTACATTTTGTTTATCCATTCAGTCTGTCAATGCATAATTGGTTGCTTCTACCTTTTGACTGCCCTGAACGAGTGCTGCTATGAACATGGTATACCGAAGGCTAGGGACTCTTACTCCTGGTAATGTGGCTGGAGGGTAAATGCCAGAAGCTGTGTTTTGGGGGAGTGCTGAAGTCAAGGCTGGGAAAATGAATCAAACCATGACGTTCCCATGAAGTCTCTCCTAAAAGGCTTGAGGTGAAGGAGAAGCAGAGAAAAAAAAAGCACCTCAGCATTCTGGCAACTTTTTTAGAGGAAACTCTGTTTCTGATTTCTAACCTCAAACATGGTGACCCATTCGTGGGTGCAGAGCTAGGGACTGCACAGAGTCTGTAGTGTCTGTGCACAGGGAACTGTTGTGCGTTGTCTCCAAAGATGGCCGCCATCTCTTCCTTCTCTCCCTGGACATGCATCCTGCTCCACTCCTCAAGAAAGAGGCATCTCTTCCTTCCTATGTCTTCCAACCTGGCCTGGCCCCGGAATGTGCCTTCAGTGTGGTGGAAGCGATGCTGTGCTTTAAAAGACCTTGCACCTTCTTCTTTCTCTCTGGGAGGAAATCAGAAACCATGTAAGAAGACTTGCTACCAGGTCCACCATGAGATAGCCCAAGCCAGTCATGTGCATAGGGCACACAAAGAAGGACCGAGGAACTGAATTGATAGACAAGGCAAGACACGAGTCGTGTGACCCCTCTTGAGCCTTCTCAGCCAGCACCCCTGGATGCCATTTTGGGCTTCAGCAGGCGTTAGTGGCCAAGGCAAGCCTTTCCTTTCATGCCCTGTACAAATGTCTGACCCAAAGATTTTGGGGAAAATGAACTTGTTGTTCTTAGTGCACTAAGTTTAGTACACTCAGTTTTAGGGAGGCAAAAATAGACACCTGAAACAGTGGTCTAGCTCTCCACTTAGGATTGTGGAAACACTTAGCAGTTACTGTTTTATTCTCATTCTTTTGGAACTTCAGCAGACAATGAGACAAGTGAAAACCTATTTTAACAGCCTGTTACATATATTTCAAGATATTTCTGAGAAGATTTAGATGTGATGCTTGGTTAACTTTTAGCAGCCTTTTTTAAAAGATACTATCATCAGGAAGGAGCCTCTAAAAAGAAAATTCTGACAATGAGCAATCGGCTGACTCCTAGTATTACAGAGCCTGGGGAGAGAGTACAAATAGAGACCCACATACCATATGTCTAGATACTTAAAGGCAATAAATCAGGCTAACAACTGACTCAATTAAATAAAATATGTTCTATCTTGCCGTTTTGAAAAAAAAATACTTTCATAACAATCT
Source organism: Spilogale gracilis (assembly GCA_004023965.1). Classification (NCBI taxonomy): domain Eukaryota; kingdom Metazoa; phylum Chordata; class Mammalia; order Carnivora; family Mephitidae; genus Spilogale; species Spilogale gracilis. The sequence goes on along the minus strand of PITA01028981.1, from coordinate 6,556 downwards.
TGAAGGTCAAGTTCAAATATACAATTCTCTGCTCTTTGGAATTCCACATCGGAATCTGGTGGTGTTAGGAGAGCTGACTCTGGCTCCTGGCCTTTGTTCCACAGCCTGAGTCTTTCCAGTCTTCCCGTGGAGTCATGGATGGCATGACCTCCTCTTGGCCATGACAATAGGCACAGAGCATTGCCAGGGAAGCCCATAGGCATCTCTGGTGTATAGTTTTGATAGCACTCGGTCACATAATGCCTACATGGTTGACCCTTAGCTTGCAATCCCTCTTGAAGGCATGGGCTCATACTTTTGCAGGTTGGAACTGATATGGTATGTCCCATCATAAATCATATGATGTATAGTAGCCAAAGCCTCCATGCAAACAAAAGCCCTCTTATTAGGCAGGACATTCCAGAGCCCTAGACATCACCTCCCAGTTAGCCAAGGACAAAGGGCAGGACTCTCTTTAGGTAAAGCTAATTCTTTGCCCCATGGGGGCCCAGAGATGGTTCCTTCATACCTAGATCTGCCATAGTATTCACCAGAAATCCTCCCCATGAGTGATGTAATCCCAGCAGGAGTGACACAGCAATAGATGTGTATGGTTGCATGGCAAATCATCCGAGAAGCCTGCATTTTCAAAGGGCCTGGGATGGAAGGAGTTTCCTGCCCAAGAAGAGAGACTCAAAAGGCACAGCATGCCAGGAATCATGACAGGAGAGCCCAGAATGAGCTGAGGTTTGTGAAATTCATGAGCCTAAATAGGCTTCTTAGCCACATTCCAGTAAGAAATGCCAAGAATGACCTCTTCTGGGTGATGGTGTGTGGCCCTGTCGATCTGCTCTCCCGCTCCAGAAAGCTCTATGGAATAGTGAAATCTGTTCACTCGTGCAATGAGAAAGGCAAGAAAGTTAAGAGAAATTTATTTTTTTCCACATTATAAACAAACCAGCTTATTATTTTGTAGTAAGACGTGTAACTTCTACCGTATAGATGGAGGTAACCATGTTAGCATGAAGGGTGTAGTTACATAGAAAACCAAGTTATAATCAAGTTACAGGGCAGGTATGGAATCCAAATGAGAGGAGGCTAATCTTAAAACCTACACCTCCCTCATCCATGAGGCTAGGGCACAATTTCTCTCCACGGAAACAGTCCGGCTTCTAGAGTCTGCTGTTGCCTCTTCCCCTCATCTTGCTCTGGCCAACCACTGTCATCTCCTACAGCTTTAGCATCAGCCAGCTTGGCCTCAGAGTCATATTTTTGCTCACTCGTTCTTCTCATTACCTTCACTGTTACTGACCATTAAGCTTCTGGAAAGGGGTACCTCAATTGTTCCTGTGTTCCAACTACAAGACACAACAATCTTGTTAGGGTGCTCTCCCAACCCTACCCTACTCTAGTTCACTGCCTAATATGCTTTTCAAAGCTTCTTCCCATCTCCATTAGCATGGACAAAGGGCACCCCACAAATTCACCTGGCTGTTGTAACCTAATTCCTACTGAGGACTGAGGTTTTTAATTATAGTTTTTATTCTTTTGCTAAGAAAGCTAAGAGAAATTTAAAGCCAAAGAGAAGCCAAAGACTAAGGGAATGACAAATCTTCATATCCCGATTCAGCACAGAATCTGAAAAACTCCTCATGATGTTTTTTGTGAGTGAGCTAGGGAACTGTAAACTAGTCCACAGGTGGGTTTATATCTGGCCTGTATCTGGCTAAAGATCCGGGTGCCCAAAGGTGGACTGCTCTCCGTCACTGTTCAGGCTTCTCATTTCTATTGACTACTTGGATCAGAAAACCAGAACTTTTTTAAAAATCACTTTACAGACGACAGCTGGGGGCTGGGGGAGCAGAGCAGTGACTGCCAGCCTAAACAGAAGAGTCATGATTCAAAAGGATCTTGACAATAACAACAAAGGAAGTTTAATTGAGATGACTATTATTATTATTTATCTATGTTATATATCTGCATGTTCAAATTGAAGAACACCTGGCATAATAGGAATTCATGAGAAGAATCCGGAGGGGTTTTTAGTTACCATGAGCTCTGTCTGAACCTGCAATATAATTACCCCCAAATATCAACATGACCTTAGAATACATTGAGAGAAAGAAAGAAAGAAAATAAATCCATGGAAATGTGACAGTTTGCCAGTCATTTCTGGGCAGACCAGTTCTGGAGGACTGCACCTAGTATTTTAGCTTCATATTTCATTGATCAGGTGCAAGGAGAGGTGACTCAAAGTGAGGATGACTCTGGAAATGCCATCATTTTGCGTTGGTTGAGGAAGCTCCGAATTTTGAGTCTGAAACAAGAAGGCTTAATGGAGGCTTGCTCGCTGTCCTCTAACATTGGAGGGGCCATCATGCAAGAAGGGTAAGATTAAGATGAGTGGGGACACCTGGGTGGCTCAGTCGTTGGGTGTCTGCCTTCAGCTCAGGTCTTGTTTCCGGAGTCCAGGACTGAGCCCTGCATCGGGTTTCCTGCTCCTGGGGTGGCGGGGGGAGCCTGCTGTGTTCCCTCTCTGTCGAATAAAGAAATAAGATCTTAAAAAAAAAAAAAAAAGATTAGGATGAATGGATGGGAGTAACAGGGAAGGCTTCACCTCAATACAGGAAAGGATTTTCCAAAATTAATGTCGTATAGTAGCTAGCTTTCTGTCCCTGGAAATATCCCCCTAGAACAATGCACGGGAGGTTTTTGGAATCCAGGGAGAAGCGATATCTGAACAAAATGGAAGAATCCCTGACGGTGGAAATTTCAAGCACCTGGGCAGGCTGCGAAGCTCATCAAATTAGACCATGAAGGCCGCCGTCTCCTGCCCCTCCAGTAACAAAAGAATGGCTCTGGTCCCAGAATTGGATTACTTTTCCCCCCATCATTTTGAAGGTTTGTAATAAATCAATAGGTTTGTTGCACCCAGACTGAGGCTCTGGCTTTTCACATTGGCAGCGGCAATCTCTCATTTGACTGTAATGCAATTGGAATCAAATCAACTCACTTTCCATATGGTCAGGTGTGCAGAAAGTCCACATCCTTATTCATTTTCCCGGATTGTGATCCTTTGTATGTTTCAAACATCTGCACCACTCAAGGTCTCCTCTTTGTAGCTGATGAGATGCTACAATGGCTGAGGGGCTGACTTCTGCTCATTCCTCCATAAAACTCACAGTGGCTATAAAACTGTACCTCTATTATTTTTCATATACACAATGTGGCACCTGCAAAGATGCATCTGTGCTGACCTTGTAAACATGTGACTTGGTTTCCTTTTCACCGCAAAGAGCACATTTGATGAAAATCAGATGGAGCTTGAGGTCATAAGTGGTAGTTTGCCAAAGGAGTTGTACTTAAGGGATGGGAGAATAACAACCATGGATGAACATGTCCTCAGGCTAAGGCACTAATTACCGTGAAATGGACACTTTCTGAGGCAGCAGGAGACTGGATACATTTGCAGAACTTGAGAAAGCTCTCCCTGGTTTCCAGCAACTGTGGAGTTGCATCAAAAATTCCCCAGTACTCACAAGGCTGACTTTCCCCAGAGCCCAGCTCACTTTCCCTAATTGTGTGTGTATATGTGTCACTGCAGCTCTGGGTAACATGTGCTATGGCGAATTTGCAGGATTTATCAGAAGAGTCAGTGAATTAGCTCACACTCTTGCTTCTCTTCCTAACCCGAGGTGAAGCCAGAAGCCCATGGTCTTCCTTACCTGATATCAGGACATCAAAGACAGGATTATAATGCTTGGAAACATGACAAATTCCATTTGCATTCACTTGCGCTTCCAAATTTTTTTTTCATGTAAAATGGATTTTCCCTTTTTAAACGAGTTTGATTTATTTATTTATTTTTAGAGAGTGACAGAGAGAGTGTGAGCAAGTGGGGAAGGGTCAGAGGGAGACAGAATCCTCAAGCAGACCCCCCCCTGCAGAGTAGGGAGCCCTTAATGGGACTCGATCCCAGGACCCTGAGATCATGACCTGAGCCTAAATCAAGAGCCAGACCTTTAACTGACTGAGCCACCCAGGTTCCCCAGTTCTCCATGTTTTAGAACTTCTAATAGAGAAGAAACAATCTCAAGTTGCTGCACAGAGAGTTTTACCTAATCAATGAGATTTGGGTAAGTACTAATTGAGAAATAGCCTCAATCTTTTCAAAAGGCTGATCAAGAATTTAGCCCATGACTTGAGGGACACTCCTGCCCCACCTTCTTTTTTAACCCTCGAGGAAGGAAGAGAGAACAATTCACAGCAGGCGTTGCCTTTGGAAGTTGTCCTGTGATGTGGTATTGTGGAAACAATCCTGGTCTCCGAGTGCTGACCCGCAGTGTGCACCTGTGAATGCCAGAGGTGTGTGTAAGGAGGGCGGGGCTACTCTCCTGGCTGTCGCGACTGAGAAAATACAAGGCTTTTTGGCTCCTACATTATACAGAGTCTGAAGTTAGAACTAAAAATGGACTTTAGGGGTGCCTGGGTGGCTCAGTTGGTTAAGCAACTGCCTTCGGCTCAGGTCATGATCCCGGAGACTCGGGATCGAGTCCCACATCGGGCTCCCTGCTCGGCGGGAAGCCTGCTTCTCCCTCTCTCACTCCCCCTGCTTGTGTTCCCTCTCTGGCTGTGTTTATCACTGTCAAATAAATAAAAATCTTAAAAAAAAAAATGGACTTTAGAAATGACCTTCCTGCATCTTAGAATCTGCTTGGGAAGCCTTTGTGGGAAAACATACACACACACACACACACACACACACACACACACACACACACACACAGCCAAATGCCTGGGCTGTAAGTCAAACCACCTCCATAAGAATTTCTGGGGGGAGGGCCCAGGCATCTGTATTTTCTTAGCTGCCTGAAGAACCACTGATCCTGGTCCAATCCTTTTATCTTACATTTTGTGGTCACATAGTTAGCTAGCTAGGGATAGAACTGGAGGAAGACTTCTCAAGTGTGTGCTTTTTTTTTTATGTAATTTTTTTTTATTGTTACTAAAATTTTTTTTCCAGTGTTCCAAGATTCATTCCCCATTCCCCACACCCAGTGCTCCACGCTTTAGGTGTCCCCAGTACCCACCACCAGGCTCTCCCATCCCTCCACCCCCCTCCCTCCAAGTCCCTCAGTTTCTTTCTGTGTCCAAAGTCTCTGTTGTTTCGTTTCCCTCCCTAGATTACCCTAGTTCCCATTTACTTTCCTTCTCCCACTGTCCTCCAGGTTACCCCTCATGCACCGCAAGTAAGTGAAACCATGTGATACTTGACTTTCTCTTCTTGGCTTATTTCATTCAACATAATCTCTTCCAGTCCAGTCCATGTTGCTACAAAAGTTGGATATTCATCCTTTCTGATGGAGGCATAGTATTCCATTGTATATATGTATCACATCTTCTTTATCCATTCATCTGTTGATGGGCACCTTGGCTCTTTCCACAGTCTGGCGATTGTGGCCATTGCTGCGATGAACATTGGGGTACATATGGCCCTTCTTTTCACTACATCTGTATCTTTAGGGTAAATGCCCAGTAGTGCAATTGCAGGGTCATAGGGTAGCTCTATTTTAAATTTTTAAGGAATCTCCACACTGTTTTCCAAAGTAGCTGCACCAGTTTGCGTTCCCACCAACAGTGTAAGAGAGTTCCCCTTTCTCCGTAGCCTCTCCAACACTTGTTGTTTTCTGTCTTGTTAATTTTGGCCATTCTGACTGGTGTAAGGTGGTATCTCAGTGTGGTTTTGATTTGAATTTCCCCGATAGCTAGTGACGCTGAACATTTTTTCATGTGTCTGTTAGCCGTTTGTATATCTTCTACGGAGAAGTGCCTCTTCATGTCTCTTGCCCGTTTTTTGATGTGTTCATCTTCCTTTTGGGTGATGAGTTTGAGTAGCTCTTTATAGATCTTGGATACCAGCCCTTTGTCTGTAGTGTCATTTGCAAATATCTTCTCCCATTCTGTGGGTTGCCTCTTTGTTTTGTTGTTTGTTTCCTTTGCTGTACAGAAGCTTTTTATTTTGAGGAAGTCCCAGAAGTTCATTTTCGCTTTTGTCTCCTTTGCTTTTGGAGACGTGTCTTGAAAGAAGTTGCTGTGGCCGATGTCAAAGAGGTTACTGCCTATGTTATCTTCCAGGATTTTGATGGATTCCTGCCTCACGTTGAGGTCTTTCATCCATTTCGAGTTTGCCTTTGTGTGTGGTGTAAGAGAATGGTCTAGTTTCATTCTTCTATACGTAGCCGTCCAATTTTCCCAGCACCATTTATTGAAGAGACTGTCTTTTTTCCACTGGATATTTTCTCCTGCTTTGTCAAAGATGATTTGACCATAGATTTGTGGGTCCATATGTGGGCTCTCCACTCTCTTCCATTGGTCTATTTGTCTGTTTATGTGCCAGTACCATGCTGTCTTGGTAATCACGGCTTTGTAATAAAGCCTGAAGTCAGGTAATGAGATGCTCCCAGCTTTGCTTTTCTTCTTCAGCAATTCCTTAGCGATTCGGGGTCTTTTTTGGTTTCATATAAATTTTAGGATTGTTTGTTCTAACGTTTTGAAGAATGTTGGTGGAATTTTGATC
>PITA01028979.1:0-18310 GCA_004023965.1 Spilogale gracilis | reverse complement strand
AAGCCCCAGAAATTTCTTATCATTTTTATTAAAATTAACGTTTGCCATTGGGAAAGTTTTCCGAACATTAAAATAGAACAAATATGTAGTTGTCATTTATATACTCAACAACCAAGATTGATTAAATGTTAACTCTTGGACATTTATGTATATGTGCCATAGACAGAATGTTCGTGTTCCCCCAGAATCTATTTGTTGAAACCGAATCCACCAATGTGATAGTATTTGGGGCACGTGAGGACGTAGCAAGACAACAGCCATCTAGGAACCAGAAAGTCGACTCTCCCCAGGTGCAGAATCTGCTGGTATCTCGGTCTTGGACTTCCTAGTCTCTAAAACTGAGAAATAAATTTCTGTTGTTGATTAGTCATCTAGCCGATGGTATTCTGTTACAGCAGTCTAACTGGACAGAGACAAGTGTTCTCTCTGAGATAAATATAATTAAAGTCCACTCCTCTGGACCAAATCTTTCACCCTTCCTCCCGAGAAATAACCACCATCCTGGAGTTGGTGTTAATGGTTAATATATATGTTTTGTATTTTACAATGTGTCTACATCTGTATATAGCACACGTAGTGTTCTTTTCAAGTTTCAAGATTTTTCTAAATGGTATCTTATTCTGTCCATTTTTAAGATCTTCCATAAGTTGTAATGTTCAGACATTAAAATGCCCTAAGCTTAAGTGTTCTGTGCACTTTGCATGTGTGAACCACTATAGCAGAAAGTTCCCTCATCGCCCTTCACAGGCTGTCTCTGTCCCCCAAGGCTACAGCTACTCTGACATTTATTACAATATAGGGATTCCTCCTTTTATTGTGCTTCATTTTATTGCACTTCACGGGTATTGTATTTTTCACAAATGGAAGGTCAGTGTTGAGCACGCCAGTGAGTGTGATATTCCTATCTGCACTTCCTCAGTCTGTGCCTTTGTGTCACATTTTGTTCATTCTCACAATATTTCAAAGTTTCCCTTGTTCTTATATTTGTTATGGTGATCTGGAATCAGTGGTCTTTGAGGATACTGCTGTCATTGTTTTGGGCTGCCATGAACTGGACCCATATAAGATGATAAATGTTGTGTGTGCTCTGACTACTCCACTGACTAGATGTTTCCTCATCTCTCTCCCTCACTTTGGCCTCCCCATTTGCTGAGATGCAACAATATTAAAATTGAGCCAATTAATCAACCTATAATGGTCTCTCTGTGTTCAAGTGAGAGGAAGAACGGTGTATCTCCCATCTCAATACAAAGATAGAATGATTAAGCTTAGTGAGGAAAGCATATTGCAAGCTGAGATAGGCTGAAAGGCCTCTTGTGCCAAATAGTTTTGTAAGTTGTGAACACAAAGGGAAAGTTCTTGAAGGAAATTAGAAGTGCCACTCCAGTGAACGTACAAACGATAGGAAAGCAAAAATGCCATCTTGCTCATATAGAAAAAGCTTTAGTGGTAGAAGATCAAAGCAGCTACAACATTCCCTTTACCCAGAGCCTAATCCAGAGCAAGACCTTAACTCCCTTCAATTCTGTGAAGGCTGAGAGCTGAGCCCGCTGCAGAAGTGGAGCTGGTGGAGGTTGGTTCATGAGGTTTAAGGAAAGAAGCCATCTTTATAACATCAAAGTGCAAGGTGGAGGAGGCGCACGTGCTGATGTAGAAGCTGCAGTCAAGTTCTCCAGAAGATCGAGCTAAGATCATTCATGAAGGTGACTATACTAAACAACAGACTTTCAATGTAGATTAAACAGCCTTTTATTAGAAGAAGATGCCATCAAGCCTCTCATAGCTTAAAAGAAGTTGATGCCTGGCTTCAAAGCTTCAAAGGACGGGCTGACTCTATTGTTAGGGGTTAATGCAGCTGATGACTCTTAAGTTGAAACCAATGCATCTACCATTGTGAAAATCCTAGGACCCTTAAGAATTATGCTAAATTAATTCTTCCTGTGATCTATAAATGAAACAACAGAGCCAAGATGGTAGCACATCTGTTTAGAACCTACTCTACTGGATACTTTAAGCCCATTGTTGAGACCTACTGCTCAGAAAAAGATTCTTTCAAACCATTATTGCTTATTGACGATGTACCTGGTCACCCAAGAGCTTGGATAGAGATGCACAGCAAGGCCAGTGTTGTTTCGTGCCTGTTAACACAACATCCATGCTGCAGCTTATGGACTAAGAAGTAATTTCAATGTCCAAGTCTCTCTGTTGAAGAAATACATTTTGTAAGGCTACAGCCATCACACGTAGTGATTCGTCTGATGGACCTCAGCACAGTAAATTGAAAACCTTTGGAAAGGATTCCCCACTCTCAATACCATTAAATACCTTTGTGATTTGTGGGAGGAAGTAAAATATCAACATGAACAGGAGTTTACAAGAAGCTGACTCCAGCCCTCATGGATGACTTTGAGGGGTTCAAGCCTTCAGGGTCGGGGAAGTACCCGCAGAAGTGGTAGAAACAGCAAGAGAACTAGAATGAGAAGTGGAGCCTGAAGATGGGAGAGAATTGCTGCCACCTCATGATCCAACTTCAATAGATGAGGAATTACTGTTTGTGGATGAACAAAGAAAGTGGTTTATTGAGATGGAAACTACTCTTGGTGAAAATGTCAAAGTGACAACAAAGGATTTAGAGTATCATGTAAGCGTAACTATGTAAGAAGCAGCAGGGTTTGAGAAGATTGACTCTGATTTTGAGGGAAGTTCTACTGTGGCTGAAATGCTATCAAGCAGCATCGAATACGACAGGAAAACTGTCCATGACAAGAAGAGTCCATCAATGCAGGAAAATTCACTGTTGCCTTGTTTGAAGACCTTGCCACAGCCACCTGCCATGAACTTCAAGGCAAGACCTTCCACCAACAAAAGGATTATAACTTGCTGAAAGCTCAGATGATGGTTAGCAATTTTTAGCGATCATTTTTTTTTAAATTAAGGTGTAAGCCATCTATCTTGCTCACAAGATGGTAAAAACTCTTCTCAAGCTCACCTTGGCATATGCTTACAAGAAATACTATTTATTAACCAGTATATGTTATATCTTGACCGTAAGTCAGTCCCATGAAGGTAACGATGAACAGGTCTGCTAGAATTAATTCCCGAATCACAATCTATTGCCTTAAGCAGGATACCATCATAGATCCCAAGATGAATACTGGGATTAAAATGGGTTAACTATCTTCCCTTATAACACTGTCAGGAGAAACCCGGCATGACTACCCACCCGGCTGGGAAGTGTAAGACCCCCCAGGTCATCATTCACCATTCCCAGGACTCTGATTCCAGATAGTTGTGCATTCTGTCATCTCATTACATTTCCCACTCTTCCTCAAACTTCCCACAGCTTCTCTCTGCCCTCCTAGCACTATCTGTCACCAGTGAATTCATTCACTATTTTTGAAATATCTTCTAGGACTATTTACTGTCTTATTGTACCCAACAACTGGGTATATCCAAAGTGCTTTGTCCTACCCAGAGATCCTCCCAAATCTGGTGCTGTTTTTCTTTAATCTCCATGAATCGAAGGACACAGAGTTGGGTTAAGTGGGTTTGTAACTTGATTGTTGCTTTTGAAACATTCTAGCTTCTTTCAAGTGCTTTCTGTCTCCACTCCAATTGAAGTTTTCTTCACATAACCTGATTACTCCCATTTTACTTGCTTCTATTTTCCCCTTCTTTTCCCTTCTCAGCTCCACAGACTCCCTATGTGATCTCATCTTGTCCCACATTCTTCTAAGACCTCATATCTTCACATCCTATTTGGAATTTCTGCTTGGCTTTCTATCAAGCGTCTCAAATGTAACTTGCTTACAGAATTCTCAATAGCCCTTCCTCTGAAATAAAATCTCCCCATCCCCGATCTCCCCATTTCATAAATTGTTATCATCATTTAACAAATTCCTTGGGCTCAAGCCCCTTGATTCCTTGTTGCTTATCTCCCACATCCATTAGGAAGCACTGTTGATTTTATTTCCAGATATATCCTATAAACACTGACTTTTCTTCATCCCCAGTGCTGCCACTGAAGTCATATCCATCATCCTCTCCTGCCTACGATTCTGCAGTGGTACTCTAGAAATCAGATTGTGCATTCCCTGCTCAAAATCCTTCAATAGATTCATAATACTCTCAGAATAAAACCTAGATGCCTTTCCAAAGCCTATGGGCCTGGACCCAGCATCTGTCTCAATGTACCAGGACCATCTCTTGCCTATTTCCCAGCACTAACTCCATTGGTCCCTTCACTATACCTTGACTGTATCACAAATGTTCCTGCTCCAGAAACTTTGCATTTGCTGTTCTCTTTTCCTAGGATGGTCTTCCTTCAGAGATTTGCAAGATTGGATATCTCATTTCATTCAGATTTTTATTCACATATCATCTATTTAGAGAAGACTTCTTCAACCTTCCCATTGAAAAGAGACAGCTCCTAACAATCTTGACATATTTACTGTTATAGCTTTCTTCCTGGCACCTACGAAGACTTTACTTATTATAGATGCATTTGCATACTTAGTTCTTTGCATGCATATTTACTTCTCTAGAATTTAATTTCTCCTTCAATACCCAGAAAACTCCCTAGCACATAGTAGAGGCCAAATCACCATCTGTAGGGACAATACAAGTATCTGAGAGTTCTTCATACTCTGAATAAGAATTCTGTGCTAGTTCTCATCTAGTATGAAATACATTTTTCCTGGAATGAAGCTTGTATTTTCACACCAATTGTGCCACATTTTGAAATACAGAAATCCTTAATTCTATTGTGGTCATAGTATTCATTTTTGCCACCATGGATTTTGTTCCTCTGATACCATTAACAATCTCTTCCTTTATCGACACTTTCCAGTTAGGGTTTCTGCTCTGGGTGTCGCACCTGCTTTTACTCCCATTAACAGTGTGTCAGAGCAAGACTGGTGCTGGGTCACACTGAGGTGCTTTAATGCTTCCAGGATGTCACGTGGTCCTCACATGGGCAGCACCAACACACAAGTGTCAGCGACCACAGAGTATACTAGTAGTAGCTAAAATTTGTTGGGCACTACCACATTCTGGCCAGTACCTAGATTTCAGTATATAATCTTCACAACCACTGCATCTGATAGAGAGTTTTATTAACCTTATGCTAAGAACGAAGGAACTAGGACCCAGAGAAATTAAGTGACATGGCCAATGTGTCTATGAAGAGAAAAGGCTGGGAAATAAACCCAGTTATTGGAAGACAGAGTCTAAGCTTTTAAACCCAAACCAAGATAGTGTCCTTCAGGGTTCAGGAGCTAAGGTCTCTACCAGGCATTTAAAATGAGTAAGTCACTTATTTTCTTTCAGTTTTCTCATTTGGGAAGTGGAACTACTGATCTCTGTCTGTTACACATCACTAAGTTTTTATGGGGATCAAATAAAAAAATATGTGATATATACAATTGGACTTTAAAACTTACCATGCGCTAGATAAATGCCAGGGGATTATTACTATTGCAAAAGCACCAGGTGTAACTACAAAGAAAGGTGACTAAATTGTTTTTTTTAAGTGCTAAAAGGTATTATCTGAATCAAATTTGCTCCTCTGGGAGATTATGTACTTGTCCAGTGATCCTACTTGTCTTTAGACATATCCTTTTGAGTAATATCGGTAAGATAGATTGTGGGCTATACCTTGATTTACATTAAAATTTAACAAACAGCAAAATGTTATTTAGAGTCTAGCCTGGTGATCACATAAGGGAGAGTTAGCCAAGAGAAATAAGAAATAACAAGTAACAAAGTTCCTTTTCTTGCTTGGCTTTTAAATAGGCTCTGAAACTTTCTCCAACTGTAACTCAACTCTGAAATCACAAAGTACTGTTGAAATGAGTGCAGTGCAAACCCTCCGGCAGAGACTGACTTCACCTTCTCTGAAGGACTCCATGCCATGGGCTACTTAGCTCCACTTCCTTTCCGGCAGAAGTCTCGGACACGGTCAGCCCTCCGACCATCTCCACGCATGTCTCCAGCCTGGGTGAGCCGGTCATCTCGGGAAATCGTCTGCTTTACTGCGGGGCAGCTCTGCTATTTAGACCAGGCTCCTTTACATCAGGAAAAATTTGTATCCTCGCAAGATACTCAATCATTTTGAGGAACGAGAAATGTCCTGGAGAGTTCACACAGCATAAGAATTAAGCTCCTGGGTTTTTGACTCAGTCCCGGATTCCAAATCCAACTCTCTCATTTTCTTCTACACTTGACTTTAGGCCACATGCCATTCTTCTATAAGCCTCAGCATGATGGAGGTGATAACGACATTACCCATCTATTGGGGATTTATAAGGCTTGATGAGAGATTGTGCACCCAGTCCTGGCCCAAGGGTAATTTGATGAGGTTTGCTGCCCTCTGCTGGAAAGTTGCTGTAATAACTATCTAAATCTGTAAGTCAAGGAGCAAGGTGCCTGCCCTGGGTGACCGCCCTTACTATAGAGTATTTAAGGTCCATTGTCCAGCCAGTGGCAATCTCCCAGTACACGTTAACCACATTGATTGCTCTGTCCCTGGGACACCCCAGTCACCCGCCCTGGATAAGAAGAAATGTGGTCCGTCTCTCTGTGGTCAGTGGCTCTAACAGTATTCTTGTTGAGGATGGCCAAAGAGCATTTCTGTCTTCTTGTAAAGGTAAGAATCAGGAAGAATGGATCACAAAAATAACTCTAGTGTTCAGTGTTTATTTAAAATGAAAAGTGGGACAGTGATGGGAATTTTGTATTCGTTACCCCCATGAGATTTTAAGATAAGGACTATATAGACCTTAAAAATTTAGTTCCTGAAAAGTGAACTTAAAGCATGGAATCGTGAAACTGAAAATGCTTTTGGAAGATTTTATTTAAATTTTAATAGGTTGTCAAGGGAAAGTAATGGACCTGAATTATCAGATAATAGAAGCATTCTCTGTTAGTACCACCCATTGAAAGCACTTTACGTGTCAGGAACTGCGTTAAGTGCTTTCCATACAAGGTATGCCTTATCTTATTTGCGACCTGTTCCTCCTTAGGTCTTTTCCTCCGTAAATGGCCAGACTCCCCTAAAGCTGAAGCTGGACGTCCCCTTAGAGTTATCCCTTTCTCATACTGCCATTATCCAACCTTTGATCAAGTCCTGATCCTCTACCCAAAATATATGAAAAATACACACACCTATCTCTTTCTCCAATGACATGTTCTTGGTTCCAGTACCCATCTTCTCTTTCTCATCTATTGTGATCTGCCTCTTCACTTATGTTTTGATTTCTACTTCTACCCCTCCAGAGTCTATGTTCCAGACAGGTCAGATTAGTAAAGAATGTAGCTAAGACAAAGTCATTCCCCTGCTTGATACTTTCAGTAGCTTCACTTTGCCCTTAGAATAAAACCTAAATCTTCCAGGTCTGTGGGAAGCCGGACCTTGGTGGGGCCACCTGTGCCCGGCTGATGACTGGCAAGGCCATTTACGCCCAGCTTCTGATAAGCTGTTTTTGTGCAAGCTCTACTCCCTGAAACGGCTCGTACTAGAATGCCACTGATGGCTAGCAGTATGTTTCACTATGCTATCTCTAATTTTTGTGTTTTAGTTACTTGAGCTGCCTGCTAGAGAAACTCCCTCGCTGCCTGCCCTATAATTACCCCCTTGAACTTGCCAATAAAGGAGACTTGATCAGAATCCTGTCTTGTCTCCATCTCTCGTGTCTCTTGTCCTATCATTCTCACTCCCCCTCTAGGGTCTCTGTTGACTACCCGCGGGTCGTCGGGACAAGTGGCGCCCAACGTGGGGCCTGAGAACGGGGGAACCAGTGAAGAACGCTGTTCGGAGAGGCCGCCATAATCACGAAGATAAAAAGAGGAAACGGTGTGGGATAATCTGTCATCACGTCTGAACATCGGTAAGGTGAACAGCGATTATGGGACAAGAAATCAGTCAGCATGAACTGTTTGTGGAAGGCTTAAAAAAGACTTTAAAGGCACGAGGGGTAAAGGTCACAATTAAGCAGTTGTTAAGATTTTTTGATTATGTTAAAACTGTTTTTCCTTGGTTTCCTATTGAGGGAACTATAGATGAAAAAAGATGGAGAAGGGCAGGTGATGCCCTCAAGGATTATTATAATACCTTTGGACCTGAGAAGGTCCCCATTACGGCTTTCTCTTATTGGAACCTGATAGATGAAATCTTATCCCAGAGACAAAGGGACCCGGTTGTAGCCAATGCTATAAAAGCAGGAGAGGAAATACTCTGAAAGGAAGAGGCCAATAAGAGTGAGGAAGCTAACCCTAAAAGCGAGAAAGGGAATGATAAGATAGAGGAGGATTTAATGTCCTTCGATAGTGAGGACGATCTGGATGCAGATAAAAGGGATCAACAAAGCCAGATTAGAAAAATTAAAGAGAAGAAATCAATGTCGACACAGGCAGGGGTGGATCCCGATCCTCCCCTAACAACTATGTCTTTTTCAAACAAAAAACCATTATCTGAATGGCGTGTCCAAAAGAAAAAAGGCTTTATCCTTCTCTCAAACAGTTCCAGGCAGCCCAAGGTGCTCTCAGGGACAATGACTGGAGTGAACTAGAGGACGAGGCCACCAAACATCATGACCCTGAGTGGCCACCCACAGTCCGTCACCCACCCCCTCCGCCTAGTGCCCCTACTCTGACTTGTCCTGTTATTGACCCTCATAAAGAACTTAAAGATAAAATAGAATCTCTGAACGAACAGATAAAATTAGAGAAGGAACACCAAGAGCTTATCACCCGACTTGAGGGATTAAAGGTTGGGAAAGGGCATGATAATAATAAGGGGCCCACAACAAGCCAAAAACCTCCCTTAAGGGGAGCAGCCCCTAAAATCCCAGCCACCCACGAGGCATCTATCGGTCCGGATGATTTAGAGGCATTCCCCGTAACTGAAACAACTGATGCACAGGGATAAGC
Source organism: Spilogale gracilis (assembly GCA_004023965.1). Classification (NCBI taxonomy): domain Eukaryota; kingdom Metazoa; phylum Chordata; class Mammalia; order Carnivora; family Mephitidae; genus Spilogale; species Spilogale gracilis. The sequence continues at coordinate 9,382 of PITA01028979.1, read as the reverse complement.
CTGGAAGCATCACTCTGGATTTGACTTTAAAGTCATAAAAGAGATTAAAACAGCTACTGCTCAATAAGGCGCCACAGCCCCCTATAGGATGGCAATCCTAGAGTCAGTAGCAGAGAATTGGCTTACCCTGGGGGATTGGCAAAGTCTAGCCCGAGCCACCCTCACAGGAGGAGACTATTTGCTGTGGAAATCTGAATTTGTAGAAAATTACAAAGACAGAGCCAGGCATAATGCACAGGCAGGAAATGGATGGATCCTTGATATGTTAATTGGAGAGGGCGCTTATGCCACTAGTGACCGACAAATGCAATATGATGCAGGTCTCTTTGCCCAAATACAGTCTGCAGCTACTAAAGCCTGGAGAAAAATACCCTCTAAAGGGGATGTTAGTGCATCTCTCACTGGTAATAAACAAGGTCCGGATGAGTCCTTTGCTGATTTTGTTCATCGCCTCCTCATGGCCTCCGGCAGAATCTTTGGCAGTGCCGAAGCGGGAACTGATTTTGCCAAACAGCTTGCCTTTGAAAATACCAATGCTGCTTGCTAGGCAGCTATCCGCCCCTCTAGAAAAAAGACTGACCTCTCTAGCTATATCCGCCTTTGTTCTGATATTGGGACAGCCTACCAGCAGGGGCTCGCCGTGGCTGCAGCCATGCAAGGCTATACTGTTAGACAGTTTTTATCTTAACAAAACAAAAACAAATGTTTCAGGTGCGGGGAACAAGGGCATTTTGCTAAGGACTGCAAGGCTGAAAAAACTAAACCACAAAAAACTGCTCCTGGACTTTGTCCCAGATGTGGCTTGTGTGTGAAGGGAACCTAGCATTTACTGCTTTGCCCACCAACTGGTCAGGATTATGTGTACAGGCAACTATTCTCCCAGATATTAATATTATCCCTGGAGAAGAGCCGATACCTTTACCAAGCTTTGACTATATCGCGGGACGCAAAAAAAAGGGCTGTACAATTTATACCCCTACTTGTAGGGCTAGGAGTTTCTGGTGCTTTAGCCTCCAGCACAGCTGGTCTGGGGGTTGCTATACATTCATACACACAATTATCTAATCAGCTGATCAGTGATGTTCAGGCTCTATCTAGTACTGTTAATGATATCCAAGATCAAATTGACTCCCTAGCCGAAGTTGTTTTACAGAACCGTAGAGGTTTAGATCTGCTCACTGCAGAACAAGGAGGGATATGCTTGGCCCTACAGGGGCATTGCTGCTTTTATGCCAACAAGTCCGGGATTGTTCGAGATAAGATCAAGAAGCTACAAAAAGAGCTGGTGAAAAGAAGAAAAGAATTGTTTGAAAACCCTCTTTGGAGCGGGCTTAATGGGTTCTCCCTTACCTCCTTCCCTTGCTGGGGTCCCTGGCTGGCTTGCTACTCTTACTGTCGCTAGGACCTTTCCTTTTCAATAAACTTATGGCCTTTGTCAAACAACAAATAGACGCTATTAAGATGCAACCCATATAGGTCCATTATCACAGGCTTGAGATGGCCGACAGAGAGTCTTACCCAGAGATATAAAAGAGCCGTAAGGGATGTTTTGTTAGCTCATCTGATTGGCTCTTTCCTCATCCTTGGTGAGCTGGACTGGATGGCCAGAGACGGGCAACTGGGAAAGGCTTGTCCCAAGCTTAACAAGCTCGTATACACCACCTAAGACAGGAGCTGAACCCAAGCTGTTCAGACCTCCCATGACAGGTAAAGTGTATACTTATGGGATATGCACGTTTTTCCTGACCTAAGACAGGCACAGTCACCGCAAGGAGACTCACGGGCCTATTAAAAATTTAATAAGAAGGGGGACCTGTGGGAAGCCGGACCTCGGCGAGGCCACCTGTGCCCGGCTGATGACTGGGAAGGCCATTTACGCCCAGCTTTTGACAAGCTGTTTTTGTGCAAGCTCTACTCCCTGAAACAGCTCGTACTGGAACGCCACTGACAGCTAGCAGTATGTTTCACTATGCTATCTCTAATTTTTGTGTTTTAGTTACTTGAGCTGCCTGCTAGAGAAACTCCCCTCGCTGCCTGCCCTATAATTACCCCCTTGAACTTGCCAATAAAGGAGACTTGATCAGAATCCTGTCTTGTCTCCATCTCTCGTGTCTCTTGTCCTATCATTCTCACTCCCCCTCTAGGGTCTCCGTTGACTAGCCGCGGGTCGGGACACAGGTCGACAAGGTCCTGTGTGACCTGACTCTGACCCTATCTAGCTCACCTCAACTTTCTCCTTGACCACTGTTCTTTAGCCCCCTGGCCCTCCCAAGAACTTGCCGGCCCCAAGGTTTTGACATTCACCATTCTTCCTGCCTAAGCCTCTTTCCTTAGTGGTTCCTTCTCAATTCTAAGGATTCTGATTCAGTGTCTTCAGAGAGGATTTCATGATTAGATGATCTAACGTGGCCTTCCTATCACTGTCTGTCAAAACACCTCATTTATTTTGTTCAGAGCATTAATCACAACCTGTAAGTGTCATTTATTTGCTGCCTTTTTATTCTGTGTCTTTCCCTTTAGAATACAAAGTCCAAGAAGTCAGGAAACTTGTGTGTGTGTGTGTGTGTAAATTCCTACCACGGTACCTTGGATAGGATGCATCCTGTATATATATATTGATAGAATGATAAATGACTTATTTCTTTAAAGCTTTCTTATAACATAAATATCATGTATCCAGTTTTGCAAATGAGACACTTAGTTTTAGCCAGGCTTAGTAAGTGAAAAGACAAGAGGTAAACACAGATTAATGTGACTTTTCAAACTGAGCTTTTGTTTACCATTCTGTCCTACATAAATATTTGGCAAAGTGTGTGTGTGTGTGTGTGTGTGTGTATGTTGGTGGTATGTGTTTCAGAGAGAGTTATCAGATACCACAACCCTAGTTTGACACAATTATCTGCCACAGATCCACTTGTCATTTATTCAAAATAAATGGAATTAAGAAGAAATAAATATAAATATAAATCCCCCCAAAATAGAATTATATAGAAGCAAAGATGAAACTTCATGTCTTTACAATTCAAAGGGAATCTGTGATAGTTTTCATTCTGGAGTCCAATTTTCATGAACAGTAAATTTTTGGCCATTTTGTTTTATTTTCCTCTGTATTAGCACACTCGTTTATAACATTTTGCCATTGTTGTTTGTTTGTTTGGTTGATTTGCTTTCATAGGTAAGTTTTCATTTCATTTAAGTGCTCTTTGACTTTAAAATGCAGACTTCCCTTGCCATATTAATTCACTCACTCATTCATTCAGGAATCATGAACGGAGCATGCACTATGTACCAGCTGGTGAAGGTAGAGGACACCTACATCGGCCCAAAAGCATCCTGGTGACTAGTGTTCTTTGTGCTGTCTTGGCTGCCCCAACAGAGTATCCAAGGCTCCTCTTCTAGTACAAAAAAGGTCCCAGATGATATGAGTGATGCTTATTCCTAGCATATAAATTTTAAAATTGTTTTATAAAATTGTCAATACAAAATTCAATATTATATCTCTGATCCTAAGGACTCTGGGAAGGAGATGAATAATAATGTTCGACTCATATCCTTTGGTTTTCCAGTGTTAATTTGCAAAGATACAAAATGCCATTGATTCCACTACCAGGAAGGAAGAGGGAAGTTCTTATTAATTCAGGTGGAGCTATAGCTCTACTCTTAAATTCAAGCTCCAAATATGTAGTTGCACCTCTTCATTCATGAGCACACAACTTCTCAATCATCAGAGGGGGTCATAGATGGAAAATTTGGATAGAAGTTAACCTCTGCAGGAAGGTAAGTGTCAGAATCCATTCTTTTGAGTAATGTGTGCCTCTTAGTTGACATTTAGATGAGTATAACAAGACTGGAGGGGGGTTTTGTTGAAATGAGAGCTAGGAAGGAGCATATTTTGAGCAGATCTTCCTAGAATGACCTGAGTAGTTCACTGCAGCCCATGGGTAAGATGACCTAACCCTAGTGGGTACTCTGTGGAACTGTAGATATACCACTGCCCAGGAAGGAGGAGACATAATCTATGAACCTAGATATGCTTTAATATTTCTCAGTGACCTCACATAGGTCACATATTTCCTGGATATATACAAATTGGGATAGCCGAGATATCATATCTCTGATATGTTCTGAATATGGCATCAGACATTAAGTGAAAACTGCTCTTTTTGCTGTATGAGAAGTGTATTGACTTCTTTGGATTTCAGCTTCCTGTTTTGTAAAATGGGGACTACACAGTACTTGGTAAGATATTACAGGATTAAATGGTACAAGGCATTGAAAAGCCTTGTCTCTTAGGAAGTGCTCCCTACACAACAACTGATATTCACTTCTTATATTGCCTGGCCCACTTCCTTGCTCTCTCCTCACAAAGATAGCTGAACTGGTAGCTGTTTCCCAACCATGTCCCAGCCTGAAGGACCTGGATGATCAAAACTAAATTCATAGCTTATGTGTAGGAGCTCACTTCTGGGTAATGATGTAGACAGGTATGATTCAGATGTAATGGCCAGGACTCGAGTTTATAGGGAACTTAGTGTTACCTCACCTCCCCCTAAAGGACAGCTGTGTTACCTCTCTGCACCAGTAAAATGTGCAAGAATCATTGCCCTGACCTAGGATGACAGTGGGATTTGCTTCAAGGGCTACGACTTTGCCTTTTGGAGCAGCTTCTTACTGCCTCCACTGTGTGTAGGAAAATCCCCTCAGAGAGTAGTGGCTCATCTCCCCTACTCCAGCACCTGGATAATTACAGGGAAATGTGTTTAGAATTTAGGATCAGCCTCTGATGCAGTTTTCCTTGAGCACATCACGGCTTATTTCAGGACTCAGTTTCTCCAACTGTATAATAGGAAGTGTGGAGCCAGACTATAGCCTCTTCATTTGCAATAACCCTCCCCAAAGATCTTAGCTAGGTGGGTAAGTTCCAGGATAGGGACTGGGGCAGGAAGGGATTGAAGCTGGAGGGGACCAGAGAAGGGCACAAAAGCAAAGAGGGAATTGGGACACTATGTACTTCCTTCTTAGCTTGAGCAGCTGATATTTTATTTCACTGAAAAAAGTAGTTAACTCTCTGAGGTAAATGAGATGTCTAATGCTTTTTTGAGACTGGGTCCAAAGACTGTTGCTTCAGGACCCACACTACACTATAGGATACAGAGTTGCATAACAGCCCTTCCCAGTTCTATCTTCCAGTTTCCAGAATGCAGCTTTGACCCTTGGAGAGCTCAGAAGCTACTAGGAAAGTGGCTGTGCCTGGCCAGTGGTGTTAGCAGGAGAGACAGGTATTTGCTGCCCTGACAAGAGGCTACTGGAACCATTGTAGGTACACATGAAACAGCCCCAAAGAAGCTAACACAAATAGGGAAGATTCTGATATAATTCACTGGAAGCTAAAACAATGAGCCTTGATGTTACTGTGCTTTGTTCGTGCATGGGTGCTGAGAGACCTGGAAATATTCAGACTACGTTTCCTTGAACTTTTCATTTTGAAAAATTCAAAACAGACACACAAGTAGAATTGATATAACAAGCCTGCCCCACCGCCATATCCATCTCTAAGATTTAGCAGTTAACAATGAAAGGTTAATTTTGTTCTATCTATGCCATCATACATCGCTTTGTCTCCACAGCATTTTGAAACAAATTCAGAGATCATTTTTTTCTATCTTTAAATATTTCTCTAGGTATATATGTAAGAAATAAGGACTGTTGTTTTCAATATAGCCACAATACTAGAATTGCTTGGTTTGTCAAATAAAAAAGATACAGGGCATATTGCATTAAACATAGTTACACAGGGTGCCTGGGGGGCTCAATTATTTGTCAGACTCTTGGATTCAACTCAGCTCATGATATAAGGGTCATGAGATCAAAACCTGTGTTGGACTCCATGCTTAGTGCTTAGCGAGGAGTCTACTGGAGATTCTCTCTCCCCATCTCCCTCTGCCCCTTGTCTCACTCTTTCCCTCTTTATAACAAACAAAAAAACCCCAAAATACCCCCCAAACCATAGTTACCCAAGCAACTTATATTTTGTTTATTAGAAATTCAAGTGTTGCTGGATATTTTATATTTTATCTGGTACTTCTACAAAATATTTTTACAACTTAAAAAATTAACAATGATTCTATAATATCAAATATCCAGTCAACATTCAAATTTCTTTTCTTTCTTTCTCTCCCTTTTTTTCTGTGTCTTTCCCTCTCTCTCTACTTCCCTTCCTCCCTCTCTCTCTCTTATTGTTACCATATTATACATTATATCCTTATAACTTACTCATTTTATAACTAAAAGCTTGTACCTTTTGACCCCCTTCACCCATTTTGCACACCCAGCAAATTTCTAACTGTCTCATAATTATCATAAATATTTTGTTGTGTTTATATATTGTTTTATTCAAGATAAAAAGATTCAAAGAAAGTCCACACATTATAATTGGTTGATATAATTTCTGATCCCATTTATAACAACAAATTCATTCTCCATTACTATTTTCCCCTTGCAAAGTATTTGTTGATGAAAAAAGCCATTTGTCCTGTAGTTTCCCACAGATTGGATTCTGTTGATGGTACTGTGTGGTGTGTTAAGCATAGGTCTGTCTCCTTTCTTTTGTGTAAATCTATAGGCGAGTCTAGGGCTTTGATATTCAGATTTGAGCTTTTATTTTTTTCTAGACTCAGGGGAGGTAGTATGTTTTTACATCAGGAGGTAAATAATGTCTGGTGACTGTTTTGTGATGTTAATGACTTTAATGAAGAATGCCTAGATGAATTAATTAGGAGTTGTAACATAGTGATACCTTAATTTTTTTAAAGATGTTATTTATTTGTTTGTTAGAGAGAGAGAGAGAGTACAAGCAGGGTGAGTAGTAGGCAGAGGGAGAAGCAAGGAGCCCAATGTGGGATTCAATCTGGAATTATGCTCTAACCTGAATGCAAATGCTTAACCAACTGAGCCACCCAAGTGTCCCTTAATTCTTAATTCTATTATTTATTTTCCATTATTCACTGAAATACCTTTTTAAAAAAAGTTATTATTTATTTGACAGAGGGAAACACAGCCAGAGAGGGAACACAAACAGGGGGAGTGAGAGAGGGAGAAGCAGGCTTTCTGCTGAGCAGGTAGCCTGATGTGGGACTCAATCCTGGGTCTCCGGGATCATGACCTGAGCCGAAGGCAGTCGCTTAACCAACTGAGCCACCCAGGCACCCTGAAATGCTTTTATAAGGAGAAATAAAAATGATACTACCATTAATAATATGGTTGCTGAAAAAACTTTAAAATTTTTGCAGGTCATTCTTTTTCCTCTAAATGTATATCTTACAGGAAATGTTCATATTCTTACATTTTAAAGTTGCATGCGATACTTTCTTATTTAATATTTTTTTCTACCAATTGGTAAATTTAGTTCATTTATTCATTTTTTAAAATTTAGGTATAGAATTTTATGACTTTAATATTTTATTATCATATAAAATAGTTTCATTGCTTCAAAATCAAATCTGCAGAACCAGATCTATTCAAGGAAGTCTGGTTTCTATCCCTGTCTACTCCTTCCTATCCTTTCCCTTTTCCTCCTTTTTTATAATTTTTAAAAATTTTTATAGTTTATTTGTCCCTATTTTAAACGTTTAAACTGATATATTTATATGAGTATCTTCACAATCTTCACATAAATTAAGATTAGAATGCCACTCACATGCATTTTCATTTTTCTCATTCTCAGTTTTCTGAAAAGTAATTTCTGGAGATCACTCTGTAGCAAAAAATAAAGATACGTCTTATTTTTTCCTAGAAAAAAAAATTTGGTTTGTTCAATTAGTCCCCCACCGACAGCCATGGATGGACCTTGTTTCTCTGCCTTCACTGCTCCAGACAGCCCTGGAGGGAAGGTGGTCTGCCCAACTCAGCAGGGCTCACCTCGTTCACGTGAGCCGTTTGGAATAGCCCACCACTGACTGTCTGCACTGACCTGAACTTCAGGCTCATGTTCTGTCGCTTATTCTAATGGGGATTCAGACACATTTTTTAATAATAGTATAACAATATAGTAATAACAGTATAATAATATAATAATAGTATTATAGAGGCTTATAAGTTCTCTCAGTGAGAAGCAAGAAATCAGTTTGTTTCCTTGTTTTCTCATGGCAAAAATGAACGAATGTAATAAAATGAAATAAGAGGGTTGGATGAGAGATCAAAACGTTTTCATAATTTTACCACATTCTGCACATTAACTCTTCATAATGAATCATGGACGATTCCCCGGCATTAGGAAACAAATCACATTAAAAATCACTTCTAAGTATTCTAATTGATTCTAATTTAGCAAATATTGATAAATTAAAACACACTTTTCCTGAAGTAAACTAATTTTTAAAAAATAATGATTCGGGGATCCAGTGTACTTAGTGGAGTAGAAAAAAATATTCTAATTAATGCTATTCACAGCAAAATTTAGCACAATATTTCTTGAAGGTAGGTAATATTTATTAAGACGCTTAAAATATTAATTTAATGTGACTCAAAGATGATGAATTTAAAATGTGTATCTTGAGGCTTCAGCTTCTGGTTCTGATAGAAAATCTTTGACGATCAGTCCATTTGATGAGAAAAATTATGAAAATATAACAAAAAGTAGCTGTTTGATAGCATCAGATAGCAAACAGGGCAGCCATGACACAAGCAAGCCAAGAACTGAAGTGAAAGGAAATGTTGCAGTGCGTGGGAACTTCTCCATCACTCCCCCCCCACTTGGTGGGGCTCCACTGGTACAAGGAAGATGTAGGCCCTTGGGTGGTATTTCCCCATTGCTCTCGGAACTCTGATATCCCTCTCCTAAAGCTACTATTTCCTTTGGGAAGAGGTAAGCTGCAGTGTGGGAATGCTGAGGAGCAGGAGCGAAGGGTTAACCTTCATACTAGATTATGACCGGTTCACAGTCCTGCAATCCCAGGATAATATGATGTTGGCAGAGGATATATGTGGTAGACAGGTGGGGACACTGAGAAAGACTGAAGGCAGCAAGGCAGACCTGGAAGACCATGGGGAGGTGATGAAGGAAAGAGTGAGGAGGAGAAGGAGGAGGAGGATGAAGAGGAGGAGGAGGAGGAGGAGGAGGAGGGGGAGGAGGAAGAGATAAAGGAAGAGAGTGCCATGTTAAAAAAGTCACTGAGGGACCCCTTCTTTTTTTTTTTTTTTTTTTTTAAAGATTTTATTTATTTATTTGACAGAGAGAAACACAGCGAGAGAGGGAACACAAGCAGGGGGAGTGAGAGAGGGAGAAGCAGGCTTCCCGCCGAGCAGGCAGCCCGATGTGGGACTCGATCCCGGGTCTCCGGGATCATGACCTGAGCTGAAGGCAGTCGCTTAACCAACTGAGCCA